>OX419597.1:2151244-2381856 GCA_948473455.1 Teleiodes luculella
CCACCGGGGTACCGAATAGTGGAAATACCAAAAAATTTGATCTACTTTCCTGTTAATCAAGAATCAATAAGTGAAATAAATATTCGATTATTAGACTCTAATAATAATCTTATAAATCTACGTGGAGAAGAAATACAGCTGTACCTTCATCTGAGAAAGAATGATAGACTTCAATAAAACTGGAAACAAATCTCAAAAAAGTGCCAGTATAAAAGTTGCTACTGTAAAACAAGCACACATCAAAAATATTAAAAAATTAACTAAAGCAAATAAAGAATTCCTTAAATTAATAGGCCTGTTAAAATGAGTATTTTAAACGTTTTGGAGCCACCAGTGTCTGATAACAGCATAGAGAGCTTCGAATTGCATTCCTACAAACCGTATGTGACAAGTTTCAACAAGAATGATGAAATTCGAATACCTATTAACCAACAAGATTTATACATCCTACCTTCTGCTAGTACTTTATACCTAGAAGGAAGGGTGAAAATTTACAACAGTGAAACTAAAACATATGTAGAAACGACTAATTTTGTTAACAATCCTATTTTATTCCTTTTTCAAGAAATTCGTTATGAATTAAATGGAATCGAAATAGATAAGATAAAAAACGCTGGTATTACAACGACAATGAAATCATATTTGTCAATGACAGAGAGTGAATCAAAACCTGCAAATGTTTGGGGTTGGTCTTTAAATGGTAGTTCTATAAAGAACAACGGCATATTTTCTGTATCTATACCACTGGATAAAATTCTAGGTTTTGCTGAAGATTATAGAAAAATAATTATGAACTGCAAGCATGAATTAGTTTTATTAAGAAGTAATACGAACTTAAATGCTTTGATACTAGGTGAAAAAGAAGTACTAGAAGATATAACTATAAACAAAATTGTTTGGCGAGTACCACACATCAAAGTATCAGACCGTGAAAAGGTTGGTCTTCTAAAAAATTTAGAAAGAGATCGAGCTATAACTTTAGCGTTCAGAAATTGGGATTTATATGAATATCCTTTACTTCCAAAAACAAGAAAACATACTTGGTCTATTAAGACATCTTCTCAGATAGAAAAACCTCGTTTTATTATTGTAGGTTTGCAAACTGATCGAAAACAAAATGCAAAGAGCTCTATGTCTGTATTTGATCATTGCAGTTTAACAGAAGTAAAAGTATTTCTAAATTCTGTGTACTTTCCTTATGAAAATTTGAACGTTAGTTTCTCAGACCAAAAAATTTCCTTATTATATGAACAATACTGTAGATTTCAACAGTCTTATTACGGACGCCGAGCAGCACCGTTGTTGAGTTTAAAGGAATTTAAAGATATAGCGCCTTTGTTTGTTATTGATTGCTGTCGTCAACAAGAATCTCTTAAGGGTTCGGTCGACGTGAGGCTAGAAATTGAAGCAGATCGAGACATACCTGACAAAACTTCAGCTTATTGTCTTATACTTAATGATTGCATTTTTGAGTACAGACCTTTAAGCAATATTATAAGGAAAATATCATAATGAAACCTCAAACTATATTTGTTGATGTACAAGGATTCAAAAATTCCAAAAATGATTTTATCGTTAAAGAGTTTGCCATAGCTACTATTGACTGGACACAAGTGTTTATTGTAAAACCACCTTATGCGTACTCTACGTTAACAAAGGAAGAGAAAAAGCAAGTGAATTGGTTAGAAAGAAACAGAGGAATACTTTGGAGTGATGGCTTCATTGACTACAGAGAATTTAAACGATTAATTCCGTTTTATTTACAAAATAAGAGTATTTTCGTAAAAGGAAGTGAAAAAGAAAAATGGGTTAAAAAAATATGTGAAAATTGTGATATTGTAGATCTTGGAGAAAAGGGCTGTCCAAATTTGAAAACTTTACAAGAAAAATATAAAACTTGTGAATTGAACTGTTTTATTCATAAAAATCAATGTGCTCTTAAAAATTGTATTTGCTTACAAAAATGGTTTTTTGATAATCATATGTATCAGTTCAAATTTTTTAGTAAAAGTGATAAGCTTGCAAATGTAGATTTTTTTTAAGAATTTAGTAATTAATTGTTACTTTTTTGTTTAACTCAGTGTAAAAATGTTATTATTATTTAAATATAATAAAAGACAAAAATATTGTTTGTTGTTTATTTTTATAAAATAATTTCATTATATAATAAATTCTTAAACTAATGTTCATTGCGTTCGGTTCGCTGCTCTTCCGCTGCTGCTAGCGCAGCCGTCATCTTCGTCGAAGGCGGCCGCATCGTCGCGTGAGTCTGACGTTCCGAACACTCCCTCCACCTTTCAATCACACCTGTCTATAACAAAATAATACTTACATTAGCCAAAACTATACAAGGAACTGTTTAAAAATAAGTATGACTTATTTTTATCACCTAAAACATACCTTGTTATATCTATATTGCACGATCTCTCGTTCCGTAGACCAAGCTCCGCACCGATCTGCCACAGTAACTGTGTTGTCTTATACAGTATATTATCTTCGTCTCTATACACAACATATTGAGCTTTTGAATTTGCTACCACATTCACATCTATTTCACTTTCTATACACTTTAAAAGTTCGATGCGCACTATGTATTTAGGAATTTCATCGTCACTCACAGCAAGGTAACTAGTTTGCATGTTACTTGTTCGAGATTCTGACATTTTAGGAATTGTAGTGAACCGAACGCAATGATTGCAAGGAAACAAATGAAGAACGTCTGGTGACTATATCACAACTCAATAGATTTACGTATGTATGTAATGATAATAAGACACCATCCACGTGATCCACCTGACCCCGCACCGCCCCGCGCTGCAATCATTTCGACCGACAAGTCTTAACATGCCTTTCTTCCTATTGCGGATATACAACATCAGCATATTATGACACTGGTACGGTCAAAAGCAAGCTAAGCAGAGCACTTTGGACTTTACATCGTTTTTATATTCATTGAATGAATATAAGATAGATCAGCGGTGTGCGTGTTCAGCTAACCTTGCCTTTGACTGTACATGTCATAACTTGATTTTGTGCCAACACTTTATAAGTTTTATTAAAATTGGTATTGTACAGGAACTATAAAGTAATTAAAAATGAAACAAAATATTTATTTAAGTACATGTAGTAGGTATCATATTTTTATTTCTTAGATTTAATTTAAAATTACAATGATTCTTACATTATTTACTTTCTTATTTTACTAGATACAATTTCTTAAATTGATAGGTTTCATTTAAAATTTATTACATTCGCATATGATTTTTTTTTACATTACTTATTTATTTTATTACAACAAAGTTACATTTATCTACAAATTAAGACATTTCAAAAAATATGCACTACCTAAATTAATAACTTCTAATTCTGTTATAGAACAAGGATTTGCAAATTTGATTAAATTATTTGGTAGGTTTTGGAAACATGATAGACTTTTTAATGAAGAATAATCTAATATTTTATTAACAATTAGCATAACAGATTTATATTCAATTTTAAGTTCTTCAAATCTTAAATTTATACAAATACCATAAGTGACGATAGCGTCCAATATTAAATTTATAAACTCCACTGTACATCGTTTATCACAATAAATGAGCTTATATAAATACATATCGTCGATATTTTTCTTGTTGTTAGGTACTGAATGTTTAAAATCTTGATATATATTTTCCCATTCGTCCAAAGATAAAAAAACTGTTTCTTGTGAATTATTAATCTCTAATTGAGGCAGAAAGTCATTTTCAACCCAAAGACCAGTTTTTATATGTATACCATTTGAATGTTTATATATTCTCATGGATACAACACAATCAAATAAGTAACCTTCGCACATGGTTAGACCAATATCAACGACAGACTAAAAGAAACTATCGCAGTGACCCCAAGATATAGTAGAAATTTTATCTTTTTGAATGATACGTTTGTCGTCATTAGCGGAAAATGCGACTTTGTTTTGCTCCTGTGTAAAAATTTCATGTTTAAGAGATTTAAAAATTATGTTCTTTTTGCGTATTATTTTATTTTCCATTAATACTTTGTAATAATCCTTCAATCCAATTTTTTTTATTTCACGTTTTTGTACGCCTTTTGCTTTTTTAAACTCTTGTCCTTCCGTTTTAATACAATAAAGCTTCGACCTAAGTCCTACAAACTCCGTAATAATTTGTCCTCCCATCTCGTCTTTAAAAAAGCCAGGTACCTTTTTATTCCGAATTAAAATATCATGCTGGTTGTCTTCGGAATAATTACTTGTATCAAAATATGACTGAAAATTTAATTTCAAATCATTGTAAAAATCTTTCGTTTGAATAGAGTAAAGAAAACTGTCGGTGTCTGTATAACAAAGCCTTAGTTTATCATGATAATAAGGTTTCATTACGGAATAATGGAAATTGAACATATGACTCTTTGACAGTTCTAAAACCGAAAATCCAATATAAATAGGTTTGTCAAGAATAACAGATTCAGGTTTCATTTGAACTCCAACAAAATTTTCTGTAAATATCGTTGCACTATGAAAATTCGGTCTTGCTATAAGTTGTTCTGCAGACATTTTTTTCTTCGTTTTATTTTTATCATCTCTCCATACGTTTACCATTTTGACATCAATTCTTTTTTCATTATCTTCTAAAGTTTTACCGAATACACTATTATTAAATAATTTAAATAAATCTTGTTCGAACTCAGACTTAGCCTTTTTTCTAAGCTCAGTGTTCATGTCAATATACTGTTTCAAAAAAGGCTTTTGTTTAAATTGTAAAACTCGGTGTATTTTTCTGAGTTTTAATCCATGTCTTAAGCAAGTCTGAAGATGAACGAAATGAATAACGTAATAGTATTTGTCATATAAATTTGGTATTAATTTAGGATATTTAGAACCAGGAGGTGCAAATTTCTCAGCACAGAATGGTAAATCATTATGAAGACTATGTAAGTCTTCTGGATATTCAAGATCTACTTCCAAAATATATCCATAGTCACCATCCGAGGGTAAACTATTAAAGTCTATATGTTCAATGTCATGTTGCTTTAGTAATTTAAAATTAGAGTATGGTAAAAAACCACACATAGCGTAACCATATAAATTAACACAATCTATGTATATCAAAAAGTTTTCTTTCAGGTTTGGATTATAGTTATTTAAGTATTTATTATTAGCTTTTGAATATCTACAAGAACATAAACATATACCACCACGTATACCTTTTTGAATCATTCTTATGATTTCCAATTCATTTATTAATTCTAATTTAATACCCGTTTTCAATAACATCGCATCCCAACTTAAGCTTGGAGCTGTTAAGTAAAAGGCTGGATCTAACTTGTAATACAGTAAACAGGTCTTTCGGAAATTCTCAAAAACATCCGCTAGTAGTAAAACATCTGTTTTTAAATATAAATCAGTATAATCCCCGAGATTTTTTAAACCAAAAGCATCCCAAACTTTAAGCGCGTGCCTGTAATCTAATTCTGAAATGATAGAACCAGTCAATTTGCTATAAAAACAATCTATGGGTGGTAGTTCAGTTTCATTATATTTGTTCCAATTAGTCATGTATTCATAAGGATAGACTCCTTTTCGTCTTAACAAGTTTAATTGATCTACAGCATGGAAAAAACGAGATAAGTGCATAAATTCGTTATTATTTAGGCCTGCTACTAGTTTTTCTAAACTTGTTCCTAAAAATTTAAAAGAATCCACGAAACGAACAGGCAAACAGTCTTTATCATCAATATTGAAAAACTTGGTAAATGAAATGTAATTTTCTTTATTCTTCGCTATTACTTTTATTCCACCAGGCATTTCACCTAAATGCCGAATAAAAAGATGACTATCATAACCAGATAGATTATGGAAAAATACGGGCACAAAATTTGGCAACCGAAACTTAAGATTGCAATAAGAATGAGCTGCTCCTCGATAGACTCCTGTGAGATGGCAATGATCTCGAACTTTATCATCAAACAACGGATTCTTACAAAGAAAACATAATTTTGCATCCAAAAAGTTTTTTTTATCCTCAGCTGTCAGTTTAATTGGCACAGGTGAATTAAATACTGAAGTTATTTGTATTATATCACGTAGAAGATATTTTAAAAACTTTTCTACACAATCCAGACCGCGATACGAAATATATTTGTTCAGGGAACTATCATACGAACATACTACGTAGTAAGCAAATGCAGCTGGCACGTGTTGTTGTAAAGTCAAAGTGTTGGTATCAACACTATCACATTTTGTGGTAACAGGTTTCAATAAAGATTCAAAGTCAGCGTAAATAACGAAAGGCATGTTTTGCATTCTTTCGTAATGATCAAATTGAATTGTAGTGCCTTCATTAGGTAAAATAGTTTTAACACCGCTGCAAATGTGCGACTGGAGTTTATCTTCACTATCAAAAAATATCATACACTCTTCACATAGGAAGATTTTCGAATGATGTTTAGTTAACTGTTGGCGAAGTAATTTTGATAAATTTTTAATTAGACAATAGTGCGATTTATCATTATTTTCCAAAAATAGTAAATTCGCGTGATGCTTCTTACGACATTCACTCTTATACAATGGCCCAACAACTTTTGATTTGTTTTGAAGTCCATATACGTTAACGCTAATGTTTGGGTTATTTTTTTCAAAAACCTTGATGTCTGTTAGTCCTACTGGAAATGTCATGTCTTTTGTATTAAGTATAGTTTTAAAATGGGGATAAGCAGATGTTCGCTGGGCATTATTTTTTGCTGGAAACAAAGCTGCCATTATACACCACAAAAAACAAAAATTATCATTGTTTTGAATATTGATGCAGGCGCGTTTGTATTTAATACACTTTGGTAGATCAATATAACTTGAAGCTCTCATAGGATTATACTTGTTTATATTTACTTCAAGATACAGGTTTCGCATAAATGCCCACCCGCTATCTTTTTGCTCAAATTCTTCAATTTTTTTATTTATTATCTGAAGAACTCTAGAAAATACGTCTTCAAAGTTATAACTCTGATGAAGAACAATATTTTCTGTAGAAAAAGATTTAATAGACATAGAATTATCTTTTGGCAAAAAAAACTCTGAAAACAATTCGAAATTGACCTTCACACTATCATGAGCTAGCATACGCGCAGAGAGTAAGGCGCGGACGCGTGATCGCAGCCGCGCTAGGAACTGCGAAGGGGGAAGTGCCTCAGCCGAGACGCTGCCATCATCGCTCCCGCTCGCGGCTGCCTCACACGACACGCGATAAGATGCAATGCGACTTCGGAATGCGCTATTGATTTTTTCAATGCCATCACATTCGGTAACTGCAGTATTGTTTTTGTGTAAGATAGACTTCAAATGAGCTGAAAAGGCGTTACTTTTAACTGATATATCGCAAACTGTGCAAAATATTGATCGAACCATGTTTTATACACGCTTTACTAAGTACTTTTAGGTAAATTATTAAGATATTAATGTGAAATATTAATCAAGTAATAAGTATTCAATATTACCTATAAGGAATTAAATCAAAAGTACAAGTTTATTAGTTTTAACTTTTATTATAGGTAATAATAATATTTTAATTATTTTAGTGGAATGTTTACTCTATAAAATAAGAAAAAAATATATTAGTTTTTACTTATATCAAAATATAGGTATTTTCTATCTTACTCGTATTCCATGTAAGCAAACTACCTAGTAAAAATATGATAAACATCTATCTAATACATAATACTAATAACAAAATCACTTGTTATATTTGGAGGCAAAGAATTTACCCTCCTCGGTAAAGTATGTCTTTGCGCCTTTAACAAATTTCCTTAAATCGTGCATTTCAGGGGAATGAGAATCCCCCTGATACCTGATCCAAACTGCGGCCTTGTCACATCGTTCGTAGCCGTCTAGGTTACGAACCTCCTCCGGGTTATAAATGCGGACCTCCGCTAACAGGTCCCCCGACAAGGTAGCCTGCCGGCGCACGGAGCCGCCGGCGACGCGCCTAGAGAATACGCAGTTCGGGGGGTCCTGCTTCGAGCGCACCTGGTCGCCGTCCTCGTCCTCGTCGGAGAACAACCACGCCTGCGCGCTGGGGGCCTCGTCCTTGCTGTGAGCAGGTTTTCCCCTGCCTGCTTTTTTGGGTGCAGGCTTCACCTTCTTCTTCACACTGTAATTAAATGAGAATGATTAATTTCATTAAAATAAAAACAATAAATTTAGGAAGTAAGTTTAAAATAAGTTTAATGTTTAGATTAGGTTATGTCTATTATCCGTAAGTATTTTATAATCAAAGTTGAAAAAAAAAAACTTTAGTTTAGATTGTATTTATAAATGGGTACGTACAGGTCAAAGTATCATATTGATTTTTTAATTTATTTGATTAAATGTTTTTTAATGTGAGAAAATATACACTACCTTACTAATTCCTCCTCGTCACTATCCAGGAATTTTTCCCCTGCCCTCTTCTTCTGCACTTTGCGATAATTTTGTTCAGACCTGAAATTAAATTTATTCAAATTATATTAATCATTCATGGTACTATTTATTCCCTAGAGAATCAGGAAACAAAAATATACTGCCACAAGATAGGTAGTTTAAATGATATTTATCATGTTAAAGAAAATGAAACTGCAGGGACAATATATAAATGTATGTAAAACTTACGCACATGATCGCGATACAATGATGCCTCAGGGTGACGGGTATAAAGCAGCTCGAGGTGACTGGGTGACGTGAGCAGTCGTCGGAACCACAGTGGAAGTCCTGATTTTCAGCTTGAGCGTCGAGCACAGAATGTAAAATATTCACGACACATATCCGCTTTTATATTTTAAAAATCCTAAGCAAGCAAAATTCAATGAAATTATTTCACACGCTAAAGTCGCATAATTTGCAGAAAAATGATTCTGATTTAATTGAAATTGGAACCAAAATCTGACGACAACAGCGAAAATATATAAAGGTAAGTTCACAACGATAGAACAACTTGGTGTCAATAAGTTTTTTAAGTTGCATATTTTTTATTTAATTCAGTGTATGTATAATATTTTAAAAGTTTTAAATTATATTATTATTCTATCTACAAGCCTTGTTACCTGATTATTACAAATAAAATAAAAATAAAAAACGACTATATCCGAAGATAATAGCCGGGACCAGGTTTTACGTGCCTTCCGACGCACAGAATCATTCCAGATTCCAAGGTCGACCGTGCCGGGTTTCGAACCCGGAACCTCCGTAATGTGGTGAGCGTTTTACCACTCGACCACGGAGGTTGTCACAACAACGATGAAATATATCAACCTATAGGTACAGACTTAGATTTTACAGATAACCAAAACTTTACTTTTAACTTGTACATTATACTCATATTATTATATTATATTAACTGTTTTATTTTATTATTTATACGAGTTTTAATATTTATACCTCTAAACTCTACATAGTCAAAACCGTGCTCATATGAATCTACCTTTATTTTTAACCGACTTTGAAACGATAATAGGTGGAACCAACAATAGGTACAATAAAGGTTGATTGATTTCAAAAACATTCGTCTCCTATCGCAAATATACTTGTAATTGGAAAACCTCATAATGAAAAAAAAAAAAACATTTTATCACCGAGACCCACACTTTATTATTTCTACAATGATAGGGTTATTTTTTAAAAAAAGGAACCGGCTTGTTGAGCACTAGGCTAGCGTCGTCGTCAGCAAAAGTCCTAGCTTCGCGGAACGAGTCATCGTCAGCATGTTCGCGTTGCATTGATGCTTTAGGGTTCTTTAGGAATTGCATTTATACTTCATAGCGTGGGAACGTGACCTACATTCAACAGTATGATACCTAAGTAATATTTTCTAAATAGTTTTATTTTATTTATGCTATGATAGAGAGAAAGTTATTTTTATTCTAAGGCTAAATATTTTGTAACTATAGTTCGGTAGATGAGAATGTCCTGCAAATAAATGTTTCTTATTCTTAATATACCACGATTTTGTTATAAATATCTGAAATTTAAACAATGACAAATATTCAACGAGATTTTTCGTTCTCGTAATAGCAACAACAACAACAACAACAACAATAACTATAATTAAGAGAGTAAGGTACGTGACGACTTATTTTCTTAATTCAAATATTTATATACGTCTTACTTACATTTAAATTATAAGCATAAAAAAAACCTGTTCGTAGAATGTAATTCTATGTTTATTTTGTACGGATCCCATCAATTTAATTCGAACTTTATTAAAGGTATTGGGTTTAAGTTATTGCCTTATAGCGGATATGTTATCACGCTCCGTTCACTGAGGGCCGGTTAGAACTCTAATAAACGAAATCTATGTTTGGCATGGTAAAACGTAAAAAGCAATTTTGGTTTTAATGTAAACAAGAAACTTATTCATCAGACCTCATCAGAAGATCTTTGAAATCACTTTTTCCTCAATTCATTATGTCATTTACGAAATATTTTAAGAAATAATACATGTGACAAATAAATTGTCATGGAATAATAATAATAACTTAATTAATAAATTTAAATGAAAGCTTTTTAAATTATTAAATTGTTGTTATTTATCATGTGTTTCATCCTTTACCTACTGCTGTATTTGTCACTTGTTTAGAGTATGGAACTATACAGTAAATTTATAAAAATTCAACACCCAATAAATATAATAAATAAATCACTGCATATATGTATTCTTCTTGTTCTAAGGTCGGCTGGAAGATGCTACTAAGGCTGTCAGTTTTTCCGCTAATCGCTTACAGTTTATACTTAGGGTAAAGATTGATGTTACTGTAAGCAGTTTTGTACTTTTCAAGTTGTCGTGGTGAGATACTGACGTATTGTTCATTATTCTTTCATCACCACTAGACGGGGGAAGTTTTTTCAATCTAAGACCCTCAACCATACACTGCTGAGGTTGAAAGTAGTTCTTCTATAAGTTTCAACCACTCATTTGATGTCATTGTCGGGAATTTTGTTTTGGTCCAGAACTTGACTTGTCACTACTGAAGTTGAAGGAAGTTTTCTGAACTTCAGCCAATCAACGGATGATGGTCCAAGTCAGTTTTGTATACCAAGACGAATCCCAGCCAGGCTCTGCTGATAATGAACGAAACTTATAATTCTTTAAATTCAGCGAACTACAGCCAATCAACCGATGTCAGTGTCGAGGGAGCACTCTTAGCAATCCAGAACCCTCAGTGATGTGATGTGATGTGATGTGTGTGAGAGAGTTTTAGAAAACTTCTGGTGAGTATTTAACACGACTCGTTTACACTGATCACTTTCTACACCTGTTGCGTTCATAACGGAGTATTGGGTGTTCTAAAACTGTTTTCGAATCATTGTTCACTAAGCGTAGTGAAACGAGCGGAGCGATAGCGAGGCGAGATGAACGGAGTGCCAGTGAACGATGATCCGAAAACTGTTTTAGAATGCCCAATACTCCCCTACTGCTGTACAATAACAGGAAAAGTAAAAACTTGTATTACTAAATGTTTACAAAACATATCGCACTGATTTCTAATATCGATCATAAAGATATTATATCAGTTTTTAGCAATCAACAGTGACACACCTATTTATTTATTTTATGACTAAGTGGGCCGGTCACGTCTGCCGCATGCCAGATATATTGTGGGCAAAAACCGCTACGCAGTGGATGCCACCAACTGAGAGAAGGCGACGCGGCAGACCCAGACGACGATGGCGAGACGAGCTAGACGCCTTCAGCGAAGCATGGCAGGAAGAGGCACGGGAAAGAGAGTCATGGAGGGAGCGGAGAGAGGCCTTTGCCCAGCAGTGGGACACGTGTGGCTGATTAAGATAAGATAAGATAAGATGACTAAGTACAGTGCACCGGGTTACCTAATTGATTATTCTAATAAATAAATAATTACTATACATTACCTACTTACCATTGTTTTTCTTCGTTTGTCGTTCTTTCACACTGAGAGGAAACTGCTTAGTTTAGAAATAGGTACATGTTTATCACTTTTTCTTACCATATTTTTAGTTCATTAAACTAAGTTTGGTACCTTTTAACCTACTCTGAAATCAGAGCGAATAGGCCTTAGTCATGAGTAGATTTATTTATAGATGAAATCTGTTCACGCTGCTGGCCCAGTGCGGGTTGGTCAACTTCACACACAACCTTTGAATTTCTTCGCAGGTGTGTGCAGGCTTCCTCACTATATTTTCCAAATGAAAATATTAAGTTGAAATATCAGTTATTTATTAGTATTTTGTGTTGACGTTGTAATTTTTAATTGAAGCGAAACTAAAAAAGTTCTCTCCGCAATCGAACCTACATATCCAACAAAACAATACTTAGATAAAACCTGACAAGTAAATCCCTGCTCTGGGGGTGCCACATGTATAGTTTTAAGCCTTTGTGCGAATAATGTCCAAAAATGAAAAATGACAGCAACAATATTCATTATAAAATTAGTTCCTTTGAAATTCCACAATATGACGAGGTTTTTATTTTTTCTGGTCGGGATTGTGAAAACCATTTAATGTGCAGAGCAATTAAATCGTACACATACAAGACAATTTTTCGTTACGATGGTAAAATTGCTTATTTTTAAGAAAAACATGTACAAAACGTGACAAAGAAATCGAATAAGACAAAAACAAACACACAATTATTGTTGGTTCATACAAATTCCTACTCTTTTGCGCTCATCATTTTAATTTTTGTGATTTCAACCCATGTTCCCGGAAAACTGTTCAGTTTCATGAGTACTACCACTATTTTTCGGATAAACAACTAGTTAAATTCCACGGTGTATAATGGCCGATAAATAGGTTAAATCTCGGTTGACGCAAAGATTAGAAAGGGACGCAGTTATGCGTTAGAATGAGATACAAATACACCGCGCTCACTCTTGCGCATAACTGCGTCCCTTTCTAATCTTTGCGTCAAAGATCTTTGATCATATATCTTTGACAATGTAATACCCCCCTGCAGACGTATTGGTTACTAAATTGTTCATTATGATTTGAAACAATGGTAACTGAGTTTAAAATCTAATCGCGTCAATTTTATACCTAGTCTTACTTCAGTGGATTACTCTGCTTGCATTATTTCTTACACTTTTGTGTTACTTATTTCAGGTATTTAAATTGTGTCTTAGTTTTGGAAATCTGTTCGGTAGTTTCGAAGCCTATTGAATGCAAACAAACAAACAGTAAAATCTTTCCTTTTTATTTTATATGTATCTATAGACTTCAAGGTATAAGTTATTCTTCTTTTCACATGTGGTTTTTTACCAGAACAGTTAAAGAAACTTTAGAAAAATAGTACTTACTTCGAAGTCGAAGTTCACCCGGTCACATTTTTATCAGAACTTAATCATAATAATTCATATTTCACCATCATTCCAAAATAGTCTTCGCACCCAATACACAATATTTCGCACAGTAAACGTGATTTCATAAAATAAGTGATGTTCAACTTTGCCCAACGTATAATAATGCGCTTATTCTTAAACTTCTTCCAGACGACCTTCGTACAATTTATTTTAAAGACGTTTCTCTTAAGTAGGTATTTTATTAAACTGTATTCGAAATTTTCTATACAAATTGTTTTTATGTTTAATTAACTTTAGGCTTTTTTCCAAATTAGTTTATGTGCTTCGGTTAGGATCAAATAGGTTTTGTTTTTTTGACACTATCGGGCTGACTATTGTCAACCCACGGCGCGGTCTCCATACAACTAACTAACAAAGCCGTGGTGTTAAGTTCTACCGTTCCTTTCCATTCCAATACAAATTGATTCGCAATTCTCTAAGTATTACTTTCTCCTAAACGCGATTTAACGGTTGTAGATTACTTCGGACGAGCAATGGTTATTTAATGTTTTGAAAACTGCGTATTTTGATAAAATTGGGTTAAAGTGTTACACAAGTTTGTACAGCTGTAATTAATAATTCATCGGTTTTGGTGTAATCGTGGATCTATAAGTTGGGTTACATACAGCCATCTAAGGCCTTTTTCGGTGAATGGCAGATTGTGGAAACAGTAGATTCTTGAAACGGCAGATTTGTATAAAAATGACAATAAAAGTCCTTAGAAAACTTATCACCATCGTTTACGGCCGGCCGAAGGCAGTCCACTGCTGAAAACTTGTAAAACACATTTGTCTTATTAAAAACTAAAGTTTGGATGTTTATTCAATCACGCAAAAACGTCTTAAAGGCAAAAACGGATTCCAATGTTTGGTATGTAAATAGCTTTGCACCTAGATTGAAACATTATACTTTTATCTCGGACCACGCCTGCGAAACCAAAAAACATAGGCTTTTCGCAAAGCGCGCCACTGCATTCAAGCTTCCCTTTCGGCGAGGTAGAGCTACTATCTAATTAAGAATTAGCGTTTTACCTCAAAGAATAGTTTTCTTCGGTTGCAGGCATCCAGCTACATAACAGGTACCTACTTAACTTCTTTGCTTTATAAGCTCGTGTTAGAAGACAAAACCAAAGAATCCGCATGACGTGTGTCATTTCGTTAGCCAGCCAAACTGCGTTAAGGGCCTTTTACGTACACATTGAAATTAATATGTCATTGTGTAAAAGCACGGAATAAATAAAAGTAAAAAGGCCCATTTAGCTGAGCTTAGCAAACATTTGGCGATTCTACCAAATTTCAAATTAGTGTCAGAATACATCATGTATTTTTAAACTAACGTACCTATCTAAAAAAACATACTTACTACTTACTGGGATTGAAAGATTTCTCCGAAAAAAAAAGCTAATAAATAAGTACGAATAATATCAAAAGGCGTGCAAAATGTGAAAGTCCTATACAAATAGTAAATTTAATTTACAAACTCATATATATTTGTCTTGCACTTACAGCAGAGCGGTTGGAAGGCGTGATTGGAATTAATCAGTTTTAAATCTTGTTTTTAATATTTATGGTCCAACTTTGAGTGCTTTAGCGAATACTGATAGAAATTCTCTTAGATTTGGTAGAAACCGTTCTCAAGATTTGCATAATGATGGACACGAGATAAAGTTCAATGTGTTGATCTATTTAAATAATGATTCGACGATATAGTACTTGTACGAGCATACTTCCGGCATTTCGCGTGTTGTTAGATTTTGCGATTTGTACATTACGTTCCGAAGGGTCTTTTCTGTGTTCGTTATTTGTCAGAAACAGGTTGATTTACTCTTTTCAGCAGGAAAACACTTCAGCGCCAAGTGAAAAAGTCGTAGAAAAAGTTATAAGTGGAAAAGTGGAAAAAGTATAAAAGTATAAGAGAAGTCGGCTGAATGCTATTGAGCAAATGCGAAGTTTAATTATTTAAAATCTACCATTATTAAGACATTACAGAGCCGTTTTCACGTTTTCTTATTCGTGCAAGCCTCTTTACACACTAAGCGGTTAGCCGCAATAAAAAATAACACCGCTAACCGCCAATGCAACCGCCTCCTGCGGCCAGCCGGACGGTCAGCCACCTGCTAGACTAGGAAAGAAATTGAAATATCTCTCTAGTTTAAAGGTGAGAGGCAAATCTTTCGGGGGTTTTGGACATCGCTGAATCCAGAAAAAAAAGCCACGTGGGGTATCAAATGAAAGGGAATCATGAGTAGATTACAAATATCTCTGGTCAAAGTTATTATAATTATTTTTTTTTTAAGCCTACTTTTCACAGCTTTAGATTCAAAACTTGTGAATTCATCATTTGATGCCCTCATCCATTTGATCACCATGTTTTTTTTTGGCCACCATTTTGAATTTCAGTTACAAGGAGTAATTTTTCGAACAGCTAATAGCGATTTTCGAATTCATGTCCAAAACCGCCGACAAGCACTATTAGCCCTTTGTTCGCACAAGGACATTCTTACTTGCTATTATCTTGTTTGCTATTATGTCTACCTCTACGATCTGTACCTACCATAAAACAAAATTGTCCTCCATACAAATGAAATTCACGAATAGAAAACAACTCTTTATTATCATAGGAGTTCCTTGCCATAATTTTAAGTAAATAAGATAAGTAATAAAATCACAACTTAATGAATACTTAAAATTAACTCGAACGTACTCGTAATCTATTTTAAAATTTAGAATTTGTGAACACCCTCGGAAAAAATGGCAAAAAATCAGAATCAAAAATGAGACGCAGTCGTGAGCAATTCACTTATGTTCTATGGCAGGTAAAATGGAGTCAAAAATCATTAAAAAATAATACTTCAATACCAATGGGGAACCAAATGAACAAATAAGATAAAAAAATACCAGCATAATATAAATAAATAAATATTTGTTTATTGATTCCATGGGAGGTGTAGCGAAGCAGAAACCGTCCACGTGCGTTGGAGAAAATTAGAAGTTCCTATCTACTAAGGCCAGTGAACGCGATCCGCGACGCTGCGGCTCACTCAACCGACCAACAGCACTCGCGCTAAACGATAACACACTCAAAAGCTGCAACCTTAAATACGAAATTAGTTAAATACATCTTAACAAACTAAGAAATATATACAAGATGATAGCCAAGCTACACGCACCGTTCGGTCGTCGGTCTCGCTACTCCTCCCATGATGACGTCACTACTACAGGCTCAGTGATGGATACCATAGCAATTAGCAATATCAACGAGGCTTTCCATACTCCATATAGCACGCGGCGCAGTTCCATCCAAGACAACTTAAACTTTTAAGCTCAATTTTTACAATTAATATACTCTTGTCTATTTACATCCTTCGAGAGCATCGTAAAACTAGTAGTTAAACGTGAAAAACGATTCAAATTAACAACTTTTACCTAAATATACATCACAGATCGAGATATAAAAAAGAACTAGTATCTATTACAGTAGCAAGGTGGTCGGACTAATGTTGCAAAGAAAACTAAACTGTACATCAGACGCATCAAAACATAAATTTGTTTTTGTACACACAAAATCAACTCTGAATGAAACTAGAAGATAACGTACAAAAGAATGAAATTACGAACTAAGTAATTGCGCAAGGAAATAAGACAAGAATTAAAGATAGAGAAAGTAAATTTCGCCCCATTTAAGAAGCAAAATAAAGTCCATTCGAAAAACTGGCAAGCACTTACACATTAATTGATAATCTTATGTATTACAATTCTGATGATTATTATAGTTCTGATCATGTTCTGATAACTTCACTGACATTTGTAAAACAATCTGTTTGACTAGACGTTTCTATTCTAACCCTATGTTTAACCTATGAATCGAAGCAACGAGGACATCTTTATACAAAATCGATTTGCCATTGTGTTTAATGCGGCTTCTCGGCACGCGACTTTGTTGTTAGAAACAAACATGAATAATAAATATAAAACAAATAAAATAACAATCCAAAAATTATACAATTATTAGTTAATTATCACTCTAAGAATTTTTGCTTACAGTCACCGAAGCAAAACATTTATATGCTTACTTTTTATCATCTCCACTAGGTTTCAAGTCCATTTTCTTACTTGCGTCGTCATGTTTGGTGTCAGCTGTGTTGGTTTCAGCCTCTTTATCATCTTTCTTGTTCTTGACGTCTTCCTGAGGGTCAGAGCTTTCCTGGGACTTCACTTTGTTCTCCCATTTGTGGTTCTGGAACTCCTCAGTCAAGAAGTTCTCGAAATCGCTTGACACTTTATTAACATTTTTCTTCATAACAGGATCTGGGTAACTCTGGAATAGATAAAACGGTACAAATTATTGTTCTGAAACATCTCAAGGTATATCTAGAAAGTAATATTAAAGTAACAATGGGCTGAAATCCGGCATAGCCGTTTAAATTTCAAAATTTATGTTTTGGGATCTTTCACTCATATGAGAGCGTCGATGGCCAAATGGCTAAGCCCGTTGACTTCCATTCGGACGTTCGCGGGTTCAAGCCTCGGCACGTACCAATGTGTTTTCGATTTTCGAATTCATATGTACGTTTATTCGACGCTCTTACGGCGAAGGAAACATCGTGAGGAAACCTGCACACACCTGCGAAGAAATTCAAAGGTTGTGTGTGAAGTTGTCCAACCCGCAATGGGCCAGCGTGGTCGACTAAGGCCTATTCACCTTGATATCAGGGTAGGCTCGAGCCCCTCGGTGGGGACGTAGGTATATGAGCTGTTAACGATACGATTCATATGGGAATCGTAAAGGATGGGAGATGAATGAATTTTATTTTGAATGAATGATATTTAATATAAACAGCGCATCTGTCAGATTCAGAAGTTAGAGCGTAATAATGTAGAATCGGGCTCAATAAGAGAAAGCATGATAAGTTAATAGTTAGTTCTTTGATAAGTTAATCTGGTAGTTGCTTATTAAACAATGGGTTAGGTAGTTTAGGTTATGGTTATGGGGTTTGTTAATAAAAACTACTTCATGTTGTATATTTTCACCAAATATACTTGCACTGCAATGCTATGTATCTATGTTGTTGCAATGTTGTATGCTAGCAGACTTTCCAATAATGTTAAAATAAAAATAGTAAATTGTTAACCTTTTTTAGTTGGTTATAGATCTATTGTCTGATATTCACCAGACCATTTGTACGGTCAAGTGTAAGGTAAACTAAACCGAACAACACGCGCACAGCGATTCTGTTCTTTATTCAAAGGACATAAGGAACAGCGCAAACCCGAAGTGTTTAGTTTGCTCTTGACTTGACAGGACCATTTCTATTCAGTACTAATTTGTTATTTTAGGCTGTAATTAGTAGTTTATTGTGCACGTCTGTTTCGCTTTTCCGTTTTTACTTTTCTCTTCCTTCATAGGTCTGCTGTAAGACATTTCCTTGGAAATAAGCACTACCTACCTGCTGTGACCTGTTCTTCCTTGTGTCTGTGTTTTTGTATTTTCATATGTACAATAAATATTAAATAAATGCCATCATCGGACAAAACGATACCAATTCATGCTAACTGCGTTGCGTGTTTACTAAATGTACCTTGTGGAAACTCCCCGTGGGGTTTTGGTCGGGTATATTTAGCATGGCGCTTTCAAAATATTCGAACTACTAAATATACCCGAGTTGGAGTGTCATTATCGGGTATATTTAGGAGTGAATGATGAGCGCCAAGTGTTTACAAATGTACCTTGTGGAGATTCCCTGTAGATTTTGGTCGGGTGTACTTAGTACAGCGCTTCCGAAATATTTTAACTACTAAGTATACCCAAGTTGTGATTTCATAATCGGGTATGCTTAGGAGTGAATAGTATTTTGAAAGCCAGCATAGTATGTCTACAAAGTGTACCTACCCCTATAGGATTTTAGTCGAGAATAAATAGCATGATAAAATAATTGAACTACTAAGTGCACTCGACTTAGAATGCCATAAAGGGGTATGTTTAGTAATTAATTGTTAATTTTTACTTAAACACTTACACTCAGTTGCAGAAAGCTGGCATTAAATCCTACCTTAGGTAATGGAAGATTAACTCTAATGATTTCATTAGTTTAAAGACGTTGCATAAAAATAAATTATGCCAGGATAATCCTTCATTAGTTAAAGCTCTCATTAAAAAATGTTGCCCTCAGAAACAGTATGGAAATTAAAAAAGAGTGAATGTAATGACGCAGATCTGTCGTATTTGATGGTAGCCGAGCCATAAAACTTCAAAAAAAAGCAAATATTGTTTGACATAGACAGTTCACGAGCAATTCATATTTACAATTCGTGGCTTTAAAAAAAAGTTATTGTCGATTTTTTTGTATTTTTTGCTATTTTGTGATGGCTGAAGTGCAGAAAAAACGGGAGCGGAGTGCCAACTACACAGGGCAGTAGAAAATCATGTTAGCAGTAGTGAACTGGTGAGTGTGTTATTTACAACATTTTCGTTTATAAATAATTTTACTAATATGTTAAACAATGCTACCGTAAGGCAAATTATGCAAAACAGGACTACACAGACTAGCTATGTAAGTAATACCTAACTGAAATTACGGAGTATACTTCTCACACAAAAATCTAAACCTCGATTGTCGCCGGAAAAGTTGTAAACAAATAAATTACTTTTGTTCCAGTTATAAGCGTAATAGTGAAGATAAAAGGATGGGAGGAACGTATGTACGCAAAAAAACCGAAGCCTGGAAGGCAATTTCTAGAAAGTACAACAGTAATACTACTACAGGCTACAGAGGGACAGAGCAGCTCAAAACATTGTATGATAATATGAAACAAAAAGCTCGGAAGAAAGTAGGGGAATGCAATGTATGTACTGTTTTAGCTCAGTGTAAAAATGTAGGAATTAAAAGTAAGTAGGTATATCAATTAAATATCAGTTTAATACCTACTTTTACTCTTTCTTTTCTTTACATAATATTACATGATTTACACGATTATTATCTTAAATATATTATACTGAGAAACATTTTCTGTGTTTTATTTAGCATTTGAAATGTTATTTAAGTGATTGATATTAGAAAGCAACCATAATAAAATAACCTATTGGTTAAAGTACTAAAGAAGTAAGGTAAATTAAATATTTCAAGCTTTTGCAACTAGATAAAGACATCTTTCGTTAAATATCCTGACAATTTTTAGCTATAATGGAGCTTTCACGGCCAATTATATTTTTAATGAAAGAAACGTCAAAATAATGCCCATTAGACGATAAAGACGCGTTGTGCAACCAAAAATGAGATAAAGATAGGTTTGACAGAGGGTTTGACAGTTCTTCCATTAAACTTAATGAAGCATTAAATTTAAAATTTATTATGACATGATTTGCTTTTGTGCAACACTTTAATGGAAGATTAGTATTTAATGCCACTTTAAATATTTAATGAGCCTTTCTGCAACTGAGTGTTAGTAGGTATATGTGGTTGGTAGTACGTCTGCCTTCCTTGCTGTGCTCTCAGAAGCGCCTCATATGTGAAACTATTTTATAATTTAGACCTTAAGATACTATAATGATTGCAAATAAATAAATTGAATGGAATTGAATTCGAAGCACAGGGTCGCGGGTTCGAATCCTTGCCAGGGCAAACATTCAAACCAATAAACTTGAAGAAAAAAATGTTTAATGTCGTTAACCTACACAGCAGCTATCGAACTTCCATTGAAACAAACAAATAAAGAAGGAAAAAATAGCACGCGAAGCCGGTGCGCGACAGAGACGATTAGACTAACGAAAGCTACGAATTATGTTCGGGTATAGATAGTAGCTACCAATAAAAAAAGTGCAGTCCTAACTATACCCGATCAAAGCCAAGCAGGCTATTGTAATCTAAGCAGGGTATATTTAGTAACGATTTATTTTTAAATGGTGCTACTCTCTATACCCGATGTAGGTCGAGTCGGCGTGTCTTGCAGAGGGATATATATTTAGTAGTAGACATTTTGTAAGTTGTTCCTCCTAACTGTACCCGAAGTAGGGTTTGCAATATTCGTTCGATTTCACTATTCGAATAAAATGAATATTTCTAGTGCTAAATATTCGAATATCCGGATATTCGAATATTTTTTAAAACATTTACTGAAAATAAAAAAAAACAATATTAATTCAAGACAAACAAGAGTAACTAGACTGGGATTTTGTTTTATTTTAGTATAATTATTTTCATGTAAAATCAAGTATTTTAATTAGTTTTAATATTTATTAATGCGTTTTGTGCAGATTTAGGCGAATTTAAAGAAGTGTGTTAGATATTTCTCCCAAGAACCGAGATACTAAAACTTGACTCGACCGGTTGAGCATTCGTATACGCATTAGGGCCCTTACTGGGCATTGTGAACTCAACAAGCACATGAACAGAATGGGTTTATCAAAAAACCCTTACTGTAGATTCTGTGCAGATGCAGAGGAAACTCCCATTCACATCCTCTGTGAATGTCATGCTCTCGTCAACAAAAAGAATCGAGTGCTGGAAGCGCACAAGCTGAAGCCCGAACTCTAAATCCCGCAAAAAAGAGGCTATATAGCCTACGAGGGCTGACTACAATAGATCCACCTTGGGACATAGTGGTCTTTGGGTATTTAGTACCCTTTTCCTCTCCACTCAAATCATAATCATAGATATTTCTGCTAGATGGCGCGGTGTAGTACTCCAGTAACCAAATGGGAGGTAAAACTATAGAGGATCTGGGAACATACACCTTGTAAAAAACCGAAAGGCTAACAACTATGCGTCGATGCTCTAAGCTTTGAACTTGGATTTTACGTGCTGGTCGTCGCCAATAAGCAAGATATCGTCTCGATCTTGGCTGTACAATCCACCGAGTCAAATGCATTTAGCTGATAATTGGCAGAACTACCCAAGGGTGACCGCAGTATTCCATATAGATCGAACTACCGCTTGGTACCAATGGAGCAACTGTTCCGGTGTGATGTACCGCCGAACCTTAAAAAGGAAGCCAAGCTTTTTTGCAGTAGATATGGATTTGCTGTCTCTCGGTGGCAGCGCTCCATAGGTGGAAATTTCCAGTAAACGACCTTTGCGAAAACCATACTGCTGGTCACGAAGAAGACTGTTTATCTCCAGGTATGCTAGGAGCTTCTTGTTCAGTACCTACTCGTTTCATAACTTTAGAAGTTATGGAGGCATTAGCAAGCTTCCATTACTCAGACAGAAACCACTCCAGATGACAGAAAGAGGCGATGCAAGCGTGTCAATACTAAATACAACTCGGGTGCACAGTTTCTCTTAGGCACCTGTCCCATCAGGGAGGACCGTTGGCGTTGTTCATGCCTAGGGCACAAAGGACTTTGAGTACATTCCTCTGCTTGATGCAAACCTCTGGCGTAGCAAAGTCGCAAAGAAGAATAATATTATGAGGTATCTTGCATACAACAGCCAATCTGCGAAGATATTAGCAAATAGATGCCTTTTTTTTTGCAAAATGAGCCATAATCCGTCAGTTTTATTATCAGCGGCAATGTACAATAATGAGACAACGTGCGAGAGTCACGGCAGGGATGTTACTATTAAATAATTTTAAAAAACATTAGTACCTATATTACTTTATATACTATTCGAATATTCGGATAAATGAAATGAAATATTCGAATTTGAAATTGGGGCGGATATTCGAATAAAATGAATATTCGAATATTCGAATTGCAAACCCTAACCCGAAGGTAGACAAGCTCATGACGTCACTGGCGTCTCCACAAGGTACATTTAGTAAACACGCAACTGCGTTATGCAGATTCATAGAATCAGGTTCTACTTCAGTACAAAGCAACTTACCTTAAGGTAGAGACGAACATTGTTGAAGATACGTCGAAAGTCCGAGACGACTTGCTCATAGTCCGTGTACGAGGAATTCCGCAGTTTGGTTGATATGTCGTGGAGGCACATCGGGTACTTTACAACCTCGTAGAATCGTGGTGCCTAGAAATAAAAATATAGGGAAAGTGGGTGTTGAACACGTGTTCATTTCTAGTTTTTATCACCTTATAAGTTCCTTAAAGTCACTGGCAGAGGAATTAGGTAGCTTGACATGGTTCTTTGTAACGGCAGCATTCAAGACTCGGGATCGAGGCTTTCAAGCCATCCTAAACAGGACATTTCTTACACTATTTATAAATAAAATGTACAGAAAATACCCAAATTCGGAATACTAGCTAATAATTAATAAGGGGCACCCGTCCATATTTATATAACGGAGGTATGTAAAGAAACAGTTGCTCACCAAAACAAAGTTTTATAATCTCTTTGATATCTTTACACCACAATTGAGTTAATTGAATCATCCAGCACTGAAAATAGTTGTATCACAGAAAAACTCATGGGATTTACTGTAATAGGTTTGTGAACGCTGCGAGTCCGGCGAAGTCAATGAATCGATGTGATTTTTAGGTCAATAAAAAGCCATATGTCAATATCAAAAGTGAGCTACAGGTAATAATAATATTCAAAGTAAAAATAATTAAAAGTTGGAAGTAAATCAACATTATAAGAAGCCAGAGGCGGCTCAATAATTCTGACACCAGGTTTGATGAGGTAAGCAAGCAAACATCAAAATCGAATAGAACAAAAAATTATACGTACCACTTTAATATCCATATCGTGTTGAATGAAGGCAGACTCGTTAACTTGGGACAAATTGGCTAACACTGCCTCAAACTTCTTCACAGTGGATGCTGGTATAGGCTTCTTCTTCTTTGGCTGATACCAAACTCCCGACATAGCCACCTTCGTTTTAGATTTCTTCTGATTTTCATCCTTCACATTGCTTCCAGTGTGATCATAATTAGGGCAACGGGTATTTTCTTTTGATTCTTCGCTTTTAGCATCTTGCATTTTAATATTATCATCTATTTCTAAATTCTTGGGTTCAGAATCAAGAAATTTAGTATCGTCAGCAAAAAATAACTGGTCTTGTTGTTTTGGCAGACCATAATCAGGTTTAGTCGGTTGCTCCCACAAATGCGGCATATTTTTCGGCATAAAATGATTAGCGTGTAGACCGGTGGACCATGTGTGTACTTGTTCCATTCCGAGCTTTATTTTTTTCATTTCATCCGGGTATTCATCTGTTGCGCTAAGACCTAAGGCATCATATAATCGCGCTGTATCTGATTTGGAGCCTTCGTGAATAAAATCCATTAACTTTGGTGCCGATTGCTTAGCTGCTTCCCAAGCGCGGTCGGACGTCATAGAACTGAGAAGCTCTAGTGATTCGGCCGCTCGCATGTCCAAACAAGGTATTGCTTGTCTTTGCATTAATTTCTGATCTTCACCAAAAATATCGTCAGCACGCCTGGACATCAAGCACGGCCAGGACTCCATGTTATATTTAGGCTGTGGAGCCAAAGTTACCGAAGGAAATGGAATCTTAAGTTTTAAAGGATTCATGTCATCTGCTACATTGTCATACACGAGCTCCTGTGAAGCTCCAGCAACGAATGGAGATATCGGATCAGCAGGTTTTATAGGTACTTTGTAACTTCCAGGTTTCATATATACTTTAGACATCTCATGAAACTCATCATTATCAGGATCAATAAATTGCACGGGGCCAGAAATATTATTGGAACTCGTCACAACATTTGATGAGATTTGAATGTTGTGAGAGTGATGAGTTATAAAATCGCTAGGTTCTTTTTGGACCATCTGACCCCACGCCGCAAAAAAATCAGCCTCTTCCTTTGTATCGCCGCAGCTATTGTTTTTCGGAACATAACAACCACGCATATCTGTTGTTGTGGCCAAACTTGGTATTAGTGTTTTCTCAACGTGGCTTAAAGGAATCATTTTGGCTTTTAGTTCCATATCTCTACGCTGTAACAAGTCACACGGCATGTTTCCCATGAGAGGCTGTCCTGGTGCTTTTCCAAGTTCCGCATCCATTTTGTGTTTCAACTGAGTGTACAATTCCCTTTGGTCTGCGTGGCACATTCCTTCAAGCGTGCGAAAATCTGGTACATTTGTTATAGTCCACGATTGACGAGGTTTAGCTTCACGTACACCACATGGATCGTATTTATAAGCCTTCTGGAAACTATCTATATCCGCTTGATCGCTTAGAGGGTACAAATTATGTGCATTAGGAGGAGGCACTACAGGAAACTTTTTATACGTTACCCCAGATCTCGCTGGCCATGGGCCTTCATTAAAATTCTGAGAAGCCCCTTGTCCCTGGTTCTGTACCCAAGGCGGTTGAACTGCATTGTAAGGTTGTGGCGACGCGTTGACCAGCCGAGGAGTGCTGACGTGAGGCTTCAGGGGCTGAAATTTATTTTGATTCTGGTGTCGAGGGGCGGCGGAGTTAGTCGCGTAGTAGTTGTGAGTAAAGCTCTTTTGCTCCATAGTGAAACCATGATCGAGACATTTAAATGTCTTGTATATATGCGTCAGCATCTCTTTTGTCACAGCTTGCCACTGCACAAAACACTCACGAATATTAGGGCTGTAATATTTATTCTCAATTCTAGAAAATGTGTCATGTTTCTCACTTAGCAATTCTTTGACACCCTTCCAACCATCTAAAATTCTGACGAAAGAAAATATAAAATTCTTGATCACCCATGGTATGCCTTGTGAATGTAGATTAGCAACAGCGCTGTCCGGTTTCTGAACATTTGATCTAGTTTTAGCGCAAATAGAATGTATATTTTTGAAGCAAGGCCTGTTGTGATGAGCGATAGCTATATTCTCGGCGTCAGTGCATGCTTCTATAGCCAGTTGCACGATTTGGTTTGGAATTTGATCGTGAATGATAATCTTATCCAACGCAGTTAACAGCATGTCCGAAGAAACAGAAGGTTTATTTTTATCATCGTCTTGGGAAGATTTTTGCTGATTTTGTTTCTGGTTACTATTATTTTCGTTCCTATTACAATTAAAAGAGTCTGGTATGTTGCACAGCTCTGATACCATTCTCTCACCTTCAGCGAAAAAATCTAAACTAGAAGTAGACTCCGATGTCAGGTTACTGTCTTGCTTCCTCTGGCGATCAGTTTCAGTGCTATTGTCTTTGTATCTCTCGTGATATCGAGGATCAGCGTTGTAGCTACTGCGTTTATCTTGACTCTTGACTATTTTCTTCTTAGCGCCAGTGCCGATCGGTTCCTGGTTCGAAATCCACGAGGTCTGAGAGCGACGATCAGAGTTCGCACCTCGGTCGCCTATCATCCCTGAACCGCTGTAACTGGCTGAAGATGGATCAAACACCAGCCCAACAAGCGGAGAATTCGGCGGCGAGCTGAATGTTGGGGCGGAAGGGTTGTTGTATCTGAAACCGTGAGTTGAGTCACTTTCTATCGATAATGACGCGATTTGTATGTAATTGAAAATATTATAAAAGAACCTGGGGTTTTGATACTGCTGGCTGGATGAGGTCGCTTCGTAAATCCCAGTTGCAACCCGGCAGTATGTAGCCATATTTGGATCGGATAAATCTTTGTTGGAGCATCCTGAAATTCAGGAAAACGTGATTATTTATGATAACTAAAGCCTATGAACTGTTTCGATATGACCGTTAAGGAGCAGAACACACGGTGTCGCTTGCCGTGACGACAAACCACGCCTTGTGCTTTTCGACTTAATGTTTTACCATATCCTTTTTGCTGCATCACAGCGTATTGGTGGTGGGAGAGGTCGGCTTGATGCATACGATTCCTTCCTCCGTCAATGGCGTCACGGAACTCTCCACTCTTGTTTGATACACCGCCACCATATTCTTGCATCTGGCCTTGCAGTGTATCTATTAATTTAACAAATTTCTAATAAAGATTTTCTTGAATTTCATTTATTAAATACAATAATTTGAAAAATTTACTATAAAAATTATGCAGATATCTTGACGAGGTATGAAGCATTCTTTTTTTTATGACGTATCGGAACAGCTTCAGATCTAGTTGGTGTCTACACGTATCCAATTTTTTCTATTTTCTCGGTAAAATAAAACGTTTTTCAGGGCGAATCGTCGAATCATATGCAAAAATGAAATCTACTTTGCGTTTTACTTATGGCGTGAATACCTACTTACCGCGGACGGCTAATTTCTATGTTCTTGGACTACACACGTGTATGTTCGCGTACTCACCGATGATTTTGTTTGTTCCTCACCCGGAGGTCCTCTTGACTTCCAACATAGTAAAAAATATAATATATTTCCTACTTATCGGTAACTTTAATTGTCAAAATATTTTACTCTATTCTTACGAAATAACCTTTGTGATTTCACTCGATTTGGGTAAATTTGTAAGCACTGTTCTTCCTTATTTTCTAATTTGTTACTTCAGGAGGTTTATATCATCTTTTCACTTCGATGAGTGGTGAATAGTGCGAGACTTGCCAAATAATGAAAGCCAACCATATGATTTTGTTCTTTTGTTTTTAGCAACGTCACTTTAATACATTTTGGTTTTCTTTTTCACCATTTTCGGCCTTTCCGTATAAAAATGCAATCTCTTTGCTGTTTGAAGTTGGGTTTTTCGAAATAGGCGGTACTGATTTTGCGTTGTAAATGACTTTACCACATTTGAATCTATAATTATAATTATATGATTAGTTAGCTGTGGCTTATTAAATTATTTAAACTATTTTAGGTCTTCGTCGAGATACCATAATGCAGAATACACACTTTCTATGTTCGTCTTATTTTCGTTTATGCTTTCAAGTAGAAAACTATTTGCCAATCAGCGAGAGTAGAAAAAAGTCTGTCTGCTTATTCTTAACTAGCTGTCTGCCCTTGGCTACACCCGCGTTGTTTTTCGACTATTCTGTAGTAATTTTTAACTATCCTACGGGAACCTTTGATTTTGCGGATTCAAAAGAACGAGTATCTAAGATGTTGACCAGGGATATAAAGAACCTCCATGCAAAATTTTTATTCAAATCTGTCTAATAGTTGCGGAGATTCTCTGATATAGGCAGTTCATGCTTACTAGAGAATACTACTTGTAATTGTAATGTTAAGTTTTGTTGTTAAAGAAAATAAACGAATTTTTATTTTATTTATTTTATTAGCCCGTACAAACAGACAAACAGACAGAGAAACAAAAAAAAGAAAATTATCTCGATATGTTCTATTTCACTTCTTACATCCTCCTGACTCGGTTTCATCTTTCTTTTTCTATGTACAGACATTTGACCTCTACAGTTTATATAGATATTGTATTAATAGACATCAAAGTAATAGACCTTGTGAATATGTTTTGGACAAGGATGTTATAAGTACCTACGTTTTAAAGAGCATTCATATGACAAAAGTAGCTTTAAAAACATGACTTTTCTCGGGAAATTAATTTGTCAGATTTTGATAAAAATGGGAAAATATTATATTGATAGGTAAGATTAGGTTACGGGGGATAGTACATGGTTACGGGTAGTAGAATTTATATACTTTTTAAGCTTTTTATATACTTCTGTGACTAGGTGCTGGATTAGCACACAGCCTACAATAAAATAAAGTTATACTAGTACAATACAAATCAAGCAAGGAAGGCTTTGGGGAAAATATATTGCAGCTGAAACCCACATTTTATCATACTAATATAATAAGGAGGAAAGATTTGTATTTTTGTGTGTGTGTTTGTAATGAATAAACTCAAAAACTACTGAATCGATTTCTAAAATTCTTTCACCATTAGAAAGCTACAAAGCACCCTGAGTAACATAGGCTACCTTTTACCGCGGAAAATTGCCTCGTTCCCACGGGAAAAACTGTTAACGCGGGCGGAGACGCGGCGGAAAGCTAGTGGTGTAAATAAGCCCTCTACCTTAGAGCAACGCGGACCTTCCTTTCCGGTACGGAAGGCCGGTAAGCCCTCTACCGACAGTAAGTACAATAATCACTATCACTACTTATTATAAAACAAAGTCGCTTTCTCTGTCCCTATGTCCACATCTATGTCCCTTTGTATGCTTAAATCTTTAAAACTACGCAACGGATTTTGATGCGGTTTTTTTAGTAGAATGGGGGATTCAAGAGGAAGGTTTATATGTATAATACATACATAATATACTTAAGGATAACCCACAATAACCATTTTCCCGTGCGGAGCCGGGGTGGGTCGCTAGTAATTAAATAACATTGGCAGTTTAAAAATTCGTAAATTTTATTAATTTTCCAACAGAAAACGTCTGTTAACGTATTTATAATTTTAAATGCATGATCGGCTTAAACTTCTTTTCGTACTTAAAAAGAGTAGTTCGTGCGCGAGAAGCTCGAGATACTGTCAAAAGCGACATAGTGACATAAGAGCTTTCATTACGTCACGTTATAATTATTTCAGTTAACCTGGAGAAAGGGTTTTATGTCGTATTATTTATTAAAGCCCGACCAAAGAAATAAGAAACCTCGCCATATTGCGGAATTTCAATGAAACTAATTTTATAAGGGAAATTGTTGCCATAGTCGTATAAATATACACGTGGCGCCCGCAGAGCAGGTTTCTCATTTCTTTGGTCAGGCTTTATCTACGATATAACAATCCAACAATTAAAACTATTGGAAGGTAGACAAGTTCATGTATTGATTGTTCTTTTGAGAATGAATAAAAAAACAACAAATTATTTTTTGCTTAACGCTGTACGTGCCAAGTTGTCCATATATTGTGTTTTGTTAGCGTGCAATAAAGTATTTTATTGCATTTCATTTTAATTTATTGGATTCTTATTCATACAGTCTTTTTGCGAATAAAGCAAAGGGCAAAAGTATAAATACCGTATACCTACACTCTTCGAGCATTTCGCGGACTCTCTGTATTATACACTACTTAATCTACTTTCCTTTATCTATCGATGACGTCACTGGCAAATTTTCTGAATGGCCAGTAGAGCGAGGGTCACGGAGAGCACAGCAGGGGCGGTAGACTGACCAGCGCCGTTGCAGTAATCCGTGCTGCATGAGCAGACTTCTTGCTTACCGCCGTACCCAGATCGGTGGTAGCAGACTCCCTGGAAGGCAGAGAAAATGCTAAATAGGGTTACTTTTTAATCAGTGCACATATTTTGTGTACACAGTCAGTATCGTTACTATCACATGAGACGAATAAAATATATTTTTTTTAATTATTTTTTACAATTTATGATACTATTTTTAACCCGTTTAGGGAACGAATTTCAAAAAACGCCAGAATACGTGTCCAATTAATTATGCCAATGAGTGTTTATACGAAGTATCAAGAAAATTGGCGCGTATTAAATTTCTTCCCATACAAAATTTGATACCAATTTTATGCATTTTTTTTTGTATGAAACGTGATAAAATAAAAATATACGGGTATTTTTATTTTCTTTAATCTATGCCTACCTAAAATTTGTGCACTGATTAAAAAATAACCCTGTATAGTAATAGTGCGATCAATTTAGATAAAGCGGAAAATTCAGATAACGGCTGGTTCTGTTGAATATCTGACCCTATTACCATACCTTAGTCCCGGAGAGTGCGAAAGACGTAGAAGGTTTACGATAAAAAGAGTTGCAAGTTTTAAGTACCTATGATCAAGAGTAGGTCAATCAACGCTGTGTGATCGTTTAGGTATCAAAGGTTTAGGTACTATATTAGAACAAAAATAGCTTTTCCTTGAGGGCTATCAGAAGACCAACCTATTCTTTTTCTTGCTAGCTTATTGTATGGGTTATTATAAGTTTTTTTGGGTTTTGGTGGTGGATTTAGGGTGAATGACATACCACACAAACCCTGGTGTCAGAATTATTGAGCCGCTTAGAGCTTCTGACATCGTTCGTGTAACGACTACATTCGTAGTTAGTAGCTGGGACAAACGGCTGCTTGTTTGCTTGCTTATCGTGTCGGTTTCGAGGTTAACCTACCTCACAAACCCTGGTGTCGTAATTATAGAACCGCCTTAGGCTTCCGACATAGCTCCAATAACGACTACGTCCGTAGATAGTAGCCGGGACCAACGGCTTTACGTGCCTTCCGAAGCACGGAGTCATATTTCTTTTCCGTCAGGTGATTCGGCCTGCAATTGGTATTGTTAAAAAGAATGCATTGTTGTACCTGGCACTCAAGGCTATTTTGAAATTATTGATGTGTACTTGTCAGGTGTTTCTTTTTTTTATTCTTTTCTGTGTCACAAAACTTCCAGCTTGCTAAAATCTAATACATTATATTTTTGTGCCTCACAATATCTTTGAATCTAATATGGCACCAGCCGCGTGGTTGAAAAAATGATCCCGATGTACGTGTGATATATAGTGTGGTACAATATAAAAATCGTTACGTCGTTACTATGTACCTCGTACAAAGTTCAAGTATCAGTACAACAGTGGATGTTGGTGAGGTGCCTCCAGAAGGAAGTAGTACACGTAATAATGTAAACATGAGTGTGAATTCAAGTGGAGGTAGTGGTGGTGGTCCTATATTAGGAGGGGACGTAGTCGATGAAATAAAACAAGAGGCGAATTTAAGGAGACATGTGTAATGTGTATTGATTAGTGTCTCAAATACAAGTGACAAAATAATAAAGTAAGTATATTAAACATAATTGCTAAACAAGCAATACGCATCACATGTTGCAGCGAATAACGGAGTGCTGCAGGCAAACTATAAATGTAGTCATATTAATACCTCAGTGGCGGACATTTTCCGTCATTTGAAAAACTGAACGGAATGTCAAATTACGTAACATGGAAAGTCCAGATGGAACTTTTCCTCATAACAGAGGACCTATGGCAGTATACGGAGGTAACGCCACCACAAGGTAACACTCTAGGTCTGAAGAGAGACAATATAGCACGCGCGAAGATATTGTTAATGGTAAAACCTCATTGTCTGATACACGCTAAGAAAGCTAAGACTGCAAAGCAAAGTTGGGAGGCATTACGCAACGCTTTTGAGGATAAGGGTATAAATAACAGATGTCGACTACTAGGACGCCTTGTCAGTCAGAAGCTGTCAATGTATGATTCTCCACGTCAATATGTCACAGAAGTCATGAGGATTGCTGATGGTGATTTAGATGACATAGGCAAAGAAATTGACGACGAGCTATTAGCTGCTCTGATGTTACAAGGCCTAGGAGATCAATATGCGCCGATGAGGATGGCTATAGAGAAATGCAACACTGTGCTTACGACAGACTATGTAAAAACTAAGCTGTTGCAGATTGAGAGCCCCAGCAGAGAAGGAGAGCCTTCAACAAGTGCCTTAGTTTCTGTTAGGCAGCAGGCCAAATACAAAAACAAAGGAAAAAGGCAAAATCAACAAAGATCTTATGTAAAGAAAATTAGATGCTTTATCTGCAATGGAGAGCACAAAGCACTTGTTTGTCCGAAGAACCCTAACAAGCGGAGTGATTGTGCAACCACAGCCTACTCTTTAGAGAATTTGCACCTTGATTGGATTCTGAATTCTGGAGCGTCCAATCACATGTCACCAAGAAAGGACTGAAGAGAATGCATTTTTGTACCTGGCACTCAAGGCTATTTTGGAATTATTGATGTATACTTGTCAGGTGTTGCTTTTTTTATTCTTTTCTGTGTCACAAAACTTCCAGCTTGTTAAATTCTAATACATTATATTTTTGTGCCTCACAACATCTTTTAATCTAATAGATATTTTTCGACGAGTCCATTAAGAGGAACCTCTGTAACGTCAGGCGAGCTTTAGACCACTCGATCACGGAGGCTGTTAGCTGGTAGTGGAGTGGTAAAATCCTCACTTTTGAATGTATTGAAGGGCCTTACCTTATACTTGGACTCATCCCAGCTGCAGATCTCGTGTTCCACCTGCTGCACTATCTTCCTGCAGAGAGTGTGGGTGATCCCTCGGTCGTGCTCCGAGCAGTTCCTCTATTGAAGGGCCTTACCTTGTACTTGGACTCATCCCAGCCGCAGGTCCGTATGACCCTGCTGACGTATCTTTCTGCAGAGGGTGTGGGTGATCCCTCGGTCGTGCTCCGAGCAGTTCCTCTATTGAAGGGCCTTACCTTGTACTTGGACTCATCCCAGCCGCAGGTCCGTATGACCCTGCTGGCGGGTAGCTGCCCGTTGATCTCGTGTTCCACCTGCTGCACTATCTTCCTGCAGAGGGTGTGGGTGATCCCTCGGTCGTGCTCCGAGCAGTTCCTCTATTGAAGGGCCTTACCTTGTACTTGGACTCATCCCAGCCGCAGGTCCGTATGACCCTGCTGGCGGGTAGCTGCCCGTTGATCTCGTGTTCCACCTGCTGCACTATCTTTCTGCAGAGGGTGTGGGTGATCCCTCGGTCGTGCTCCGAGCAGTTCCTCTATTGAAGGGCCTTACCTTGTACTTGGACTCATCCCAGCCGCAGGTCCGTATGACCCTGCTGGCGGGTAGCTGCCCGTTGATCTCGTGTTCCACCTGCTGCACTATCTTCCTGCAGAGGGTGTGGGTGATCCCTCGGTCGTGCTCCGAGCAGTTCCTCTATTGAAGGGCCTTACCTTATACTTGGACTCATCCCAGCCGCAGGTCCGTATGACCCTGCTGGCGGGTAGCTGCCCGTTGATCTCGTGTTCCACCTGCTGCACTATCTTCCTGCAGAGGGTGTGGGTGATCCCTCGGTCGTGCTCCGAGCAGTTCCTCTATTGAAGGGCCTTACCTTATACTTGGACTCATCCCAGCCGCAGGTCCGTATGACCCTGCTGGCGGGCAGCTGCCCGTTGATCTCGTGTTCCACCTGCTGCACTATCTTCCTGCAGAGGGTGTGGGTGATCCCTCGGTCGTGCTCCGAGCAGTTCCTCTTCAGGTTTTCGGGCAGGACCTTTGCGTTGCAGAAGGAATTCGTGGCGCTGTTGCATTCGTAGCACATTATTGATGAGCCTGTAATGATTTTTGATGTGAATCGTGTGATTTATTGGCGTGGCGGTGATATTTTTTGCACATAAAATTTCAATGTTTTATATCTGACAGGCGTCCTGTGACGGCTCACCATTTCTTTTTTAATTTTGATCTTAATTTTGAATTCATTTGAGTATAATCGGGACCAGATTCATCTTTTAAGAAGTATAATACCATAGTCACGCACAGTTCAACTCACTCAGCCAGCTTAGGTGAATTTATCAACGACCCGTAGCTTAGTCGGTAGTACTAGTATGCCTGCATTCAAAGCATAGAGTCGCGGGTTCGAATCCCGCCCGGGGCGGACATTTGTGTAATGAACACTTTCGTTTCCATGTTATATATATATTTATAAAAGTAAGTACGTATTTATCTATGTATCTGTCACACATAGTCCGGGCTCTGCCAAGTTTAGGGTCAAATGGCTGTGTGTGGGATGTCCCAATGATCGAACGAGCACCCTCGCTGCCATTATCCTAATTTGGGACCGAGCGAGCACGCACAAAATATTGATGGTGACGTGTGTGAGCGACCCCCCCGAGGGGCCTATCCTGAATTTATAGTAAACAAGCCGGGCAGGCCGAGGGCCTGTAATAAAAAAGAGAAATAAAGAAATCAATCAAAGCTTTTTCTCCAAATTAAAGTGAAATAACATTTTGAATAGCTGTTAGCTATATTAAGACGACAAAATATTTTTTTCCAGTGTAGTTGGAGTAATTTTTAAGAGTACTTATTAAATCCATGACTATTCTAAAGTCTTTGTTCCTGTTTAGTCCTTAATCATATAGTAGATCGTTAGCACTTTTGAAACGACGACAGTGCGTTTTTTTTCCAATTTATAAACAGGGACCTCCTGTTAAGCGAGCATTTATTAGGGCTCCGAAATTTTCGTCATCTTCTTTTCAAATCCGTGTATCTGTGTTTAATTTATTTATTATTAAAAGCACTGGCCTTCGACAGATGGCGCTGTTTATTTTTATACATCGTAAAGTATTTTTTCATCTGATTAAATACAAATTTATTTTTGAATACATCTTAATTTGTTAACAAAAAACTTACCGGAACGAATGAGTCCGAAAAGCACCAGGCAACAGAGAGCCAAGTAGTCCATAGCTCAGCTTAGCTCCGACTAGCAACGGCCCACTACTGGTGACCTAAGCCGATAGTAACAGCGGATTCGTGTGAAGCACTAAACAGTCTCATTGTAATACAGGATGTACCTTATTGGGTACTCTCAATCAGAGACCGGACGGACGCAATTCAGGACACTTAGGGGATACACAGGTCGATGCAATAGGCATTATTTTCTATCATTAGATTGTTATTTAAAGTATATTTAGAGTCGTTGAGCTTAAAATAATACGATTTGAGAACGGTGTTGTGGCAGGCACGAGTTTAGCAGGTTTGAAATCAAAGTCAAAATTACTGTAAAACTTTTAATAAATACATTCGCAAATAACAAACACAACAAGCAATATGGCGCAATAAAATTTACAGCTTTGGTACCTAGTTTAAAGACTAGACTGCCTAGAACTCTCAAGCCTCAAACTGGATCACTCAGATACTTGTAAGTGTCTAGAACAGATTCATAAAAATATATGTATTTGACATATATTTTTTTCCGTTTACGTTTGTCGCCCCTCTGTCATCCAGTGTGAGGCCTTAAAGTGATATAACGAACTGTGAACCATTTCTATTTACACCTCCCAGTGCTAACTTATTTAACATACCGATTCTATATTTTACACTATCTAATAACATTTGGAACACAGTGGGACTTAAATAGTCGTACAATCTTCTATTTCTACACATCTATTCTACACTATTCTCTATAACTCTATGCGGGCTTGCTTCGATAAACGTTTCATATTCACGTGTTTGAAAATCTTTGAGCTTTTTTTCGACTTCTTGCAAAGACTGTACAATATTTCAACATTCCTCTTATTTGAAATGCACATAAATGCAATGCTTCAAAATATGTTTAGAATTTTATGTTCTCACATACAATTTTGTCGGAATCATCTTCAAAACTACCTGATTATTACACAAATCCAAAGCCCCTTCGATTTTACACCTCATTTTCTATGTTGATGACCTATCCATCCCATCAGGCATTGGAAATTTCTACATTTAATGGCACATACCTCATTATACTTCAATAAATATTCGCAAATGAATCAAATAGCAGTACCTACACCAGTTTCCTAGCTAACCGTGTGTCATCATCACCATCTATAGCGCCGCCTATCCACACGAGTCTACATTTTCTATTGAAGACCTACATGATGGAGATGGTACTAGAACCTCAGGACTGCAGCCGTGATGAGCATGAGAAGTATGGCTCCAACTGGCATGGACGCAGAGTTGCAGCCGTCTTCTAGGCAAGAACAGACCTCCTGTCTTCCTCCGAAGCCTGAGCGCTGGTAGCATCGACCCTGTTGAAAATGCAATGTTATAGCCAAGAATGATGCTGGGTTAGCACGAGGTTTCACGCGTGACAAGATATAATTTTGTCTTAAACTCTCATTCTCTCTCTGGGGTCAGTCTCTCATGTCTGAGGATCGTAATCAGCGTCAGATTTGAATCTGGAGCGGATGACCTGATTCCACCTGTTCCTGTCCAACTCTTATTCTTATTTTTCTCACAGCTTTTTGACAGTTCACTGTGAGATAATGTCATGTTCGGTGCTTCTTGCTACTGGGGCTGGTATAGTCAGTTTTCTTGGCTTTGTGGTGTTGGGAACATGGGACTAACTCTGTGCAACGCTTGTAATCTGAGCCTCTTTACTTAAGGGATAACTGTGTTTTAAATAGTTCTACCGACTTGTGTTCAGTCGATTTAATGACTTAGTGTATGGAACTTTTACAAGCCTAGTTTTTCTTCAAGTTAATTTAATTGTTGCTACCAATTACATAATACAGGTTACTACGGTTTTGGTCTAGTAAATGTATTACTAAATAACATTCAATTAAAAAAATTAAAAGCCCCCGCCCCAAAACCGTTACTTAGATCCTTTCAACAACTAGAAAAGAGCTGATAAACTTCAAGGGCTTAAGATATTTTTTGAATCAAAGCTAAGAAGACTCTCGATTGTGACACCTTGTAAACAAAAAAATAAGATCAAAATCGGCGCATCCGTTTAGGACCTACGATGCCACAGATACTCCTCTTTTTCGTCGGGGGTTGAAAAATAAATTGTATATTGATTATTGACTTTTTTGAACTGATTGTGCGTTTCAGATCTGCTAAAGATAGATCATGATTTAGATAGCGAGCGTGTTGGGATAAAAAGCAAGATTTGTGCTATTTTCTGCACCGGAACTTTGATAAAGTAAACATCAGAATAGTACGAGTACCTACATACCACCACGTAGTTATGTAGGTATACAAGATAAATGCAGTTCATCATTGAATGTACACATCACAATTTTATGAATGGTCGCTCATCACAATTTACAAAAGCGTGGCGGCGGAAGCGAAGGCGTATTTTCTGCATTATTGGACTTTGTATGAATGTCTTCAAACTAGAAGCGTCGATATTCACACAAAATGGTCTATACAAATATAATTTTTAAAATCAGCATCTCAGGCCTTTGACTTTTATGTTTTAAGTTTAAAACCCTCTGGTTATGAAATAGCGTTCCCAAAAACGGCGAAAGAAACAAGTGAAGCGCACTGTTTTTCCTACTTTTTCTAAAAGAAAAACAAAGAAAAAAAAGAGACAGCTGCTGACCTTATAGCTGCTCTCGTCCCACCCGCAACCCCTGATAACGCGGCTGTCTGGGGGCATGCCATTCATCTCGAATTCCACCACCTGTTGATACATTGCTTGTTAATATACTAAACAAAATGCTACAAAGTTGTACACACGAGGAAATCACACACTTGCGAAGAAATTAAAAGGTCGTGAGTCGACCAAGCCGCACTGGGACGACCAAGGCGACAAGAACGCTGACGTGTTCGACTTAGGCCTATTCACTCTGATTTAGGGTAAGTTCGAGACATTATATACCAATGAGCTGTTAGCAATACTGCTACAGCTATACTTAAGACTAAGACAAAATAGGTGTCATACCATCTCTTGGATAAAGTGATACTTCTCGAAGGTATAAAGATCTAGATATCTAGCGTCTGGTCTAGGTACCTCAGGGTTTGAAGCTGGGACCTATTGTTTTGACAATTTACACAACGGCAATCATGTTTTTTTTCTTCAAGTCCGGTGCAGCTCAAGTCCGGTGAAGCTTGATTGGTCGTACCTTTTCGACACAAGCATAGGTCAAATAAAAAAAAAAAAACATGTTTTGTCTAGCCAGTCAATAGCACAATTTGAAGAATATTGGATACCTGTTTGATCTTCCTGCACATGGTCTCTTTGGGTCCGCAGGGGAGTCGCAGGGAGTCCGGAAGCTTCTCCATAAGGCACCGGGAGTCGTTGTGGCTGTTGCACTGGTAGCAGTTGATCGCCAGCCCTGGAAACGAATACCTTGTCAAAAAAAAAAATTCTTACATTACTATGTCCAGAGCCAGACCTCCATTCTCTTCTAGTATTATTCCCGCGACATTATTTTTAGAAGGAAGTTATTATAAGTGAAAATTATTATATTATACCTACCTACATGGTGTAAGCGACGGCTGATGAAAGAACATCATCAGTCAATAGTTTTGAGAGCAATTTTCCCAAAAAAACTTTTCTCTGAAAGGAAAAATTCGACACTTCCATACTCTATCTCTATATACATATACTTCCGAGTTTTGATGGCAATGTTTGAAATAAATTTAACGCTTATAATGATTTATTCTACACAGAAACTTTTCATTTGAAAGCTTAAAATAAAAGCTTCAACATAAATTAGATTACTGAACAATTTTATTTAAACGGGCACCCCTTCTGGAAACGTAGTCCTATAATAAAGCCTCCATTTGGAAAGTAAATTATCTTTCATACATAAAACATATTTCGTACAAGTCCGTCCATACCTAACTAGAAATTTTATGGCCGCATCGTAAAAGCTTCTTCAACTAGCTAGTCGGATCGAGTTGGAAGCATTAAGTAATATAAACCGACCTGTTGATTCAAAGGAACCTTAGAATACAAAATATACATTGAATTTTTTATTGTAATAATATTTATTGTAACAATTCAAGGAACCTTATGATAATGTCGGAAAACTCTACTTATGTTACTTAATAGGCCAAAGACATTTTATCCGCAGGAAAACCGAATAGCGACATTATATCTGGAAAATACCGGTTAAACAAAGCCATTAAAATGAATCCGCCATCCAATGGAAAATAAAACCACAAACCTTGGTGAAGCAAACTGCATATTACCGCCAAAAAGCAAATTAAAGCGAGCGCCATGTTGTATTTGGGGCAGTTTCGGGGTGATTCTTGATTGCACTAGTTCTTTTCGGTCCGTACCGCGCGCGCTCGCGTCCGTGCTCTCACTGAGTCAGAGGCTAGCCGAGTGTTAGTACCGATGCCCCAGCTATATCTATCGTCTACCGCGCTTATTCAATTGTAGTAATAGTGGCAATATCTCGGCAATTTGCGGCCAGCTCCCTATGCTAAGGTAATTCTTTAAATAAGGTTACAATAGCCGGGATCTAGGCGCAACTGACTAGATTAATGGCGTGACCGCTGTCAGGTGATCTAGAGTTTGAATTCAATTACAATCTGGACTGCACAGGTTATGGGCGACTGAATATTTATTACATACCTACCTATACGTGTTCCTATAACAGCAGATTAGAGAAAAAATAATATATTATAGACAAAACGACACAGGGTTCTCCTGCCTTGGTTTATCTAAGAAACCTGCAAATACCGAACCATCTTAGTTTGGGGATTGATGGCCGAGAATGAGTTGTTACCACATATTTATTTTCGAAGAAAATTAAATGATTGCAATAATAATATGTATCTAGTTAAAAAAATATATAGATGACATTCTTTGATCATATAATAAAGATGACATTGTTTATTTTTATGTCGTTTCTTATTACAAATAGCCAAATGTTTTAGGTATTGAAAAGAATATGTACTTAACTGACTTGACTACGGGATGTATGCAAGTGTCCTAAAGTTGAATAAATACTTTGAACTTTGAATTGTAGTTAATCCAACAAATAGGTAAATAAATAACATCATTGTGACCTTATGAAGAGTGGGAATCGCCTAAATAAAACTCACAATAATATTTATCTTCATTAGTAAATATTTACATGCACTCACTGTGACTGTAACAGATAGTGATAAGTAGGTAGCAATCAGCAACAAACATACAGAGTTACCAACTTAGCAGCTAGCGCTGTAGCTCGAAACTAGATTTCTTGCTAGATCTACGAGTAATTAAGTTTAGAAACAGCTAGAGACCCGCCCCGGCATCGCGCGGGAAAATGGTTATTGTGGGTAATCCTTTAGTATATTATGCATGTATTATACATATAAACCTTCCTCTTGAATTACTCTATCTATTAAAAAAAACCGTATCAAATCCGTTGCGTAGTTTTAAACATTTAAGCATACATAGGGACATAGGGACAGAGAAAGCGACTTTGTTTTATACTACCTATGTAGTGATGTAGTGATAATGTTTTGCTTTACTCTGACTGAGCCCTCAAAAGTACCTCACAGGTGTCACAGGCCTCCGTTTTTGCGCCATTCATACCGGTCCTGGAACTTCCTTGATCAAAATTCACAAAATTAAATAAATAATAAATGTGTGGGGAAATCTCACACGATCGTCTGACCCTAAACTAGGCAGAGACTGTACCCGCAACCCTGTGCTTCGAAGGCATGGCTTCCTACCAACTAGGCTACGGGGTAGAATAATAAAATAATGAATCTAGCTACTAAAAGTATGCTAGATAAAAATAAATAAATATGTGGGACATCTCACACACGGCCATCTGACCCCAAACTAGGCAGAGCCTGTACTATGGGTGTCAGACAGCTGATATACACTACATAATATATAAATATACAACTTCCAGATACAGGGCAAACACAAGTGCTTATCACACGAATGTTTGAATGAATCGAACCCGCGACCTTGTGGTTCGTAGGCAGACGTATTACCAACTAGGCTACGAGGCCGGCAAAATAAAGTATCTAAGTTGGAATTACTGCAATCAGGGAGCCGCGTCTATATTTGGGCATCTATAGGTACCTCGGCATCACGTGATACTTCCTCCGCGTGCCCCCGCGGACTTCAAATTGTATCCTGCGCGCACGCACACCCGCACAGCAACATTGAATCTGTCTTCAAGATTTCATATTCTATTATAAAAAAACATTTTGAATAGAACACGCTCCGTGTGCGCACAAAAGCAGTGAGAAGATGTCACATTGGCGACCTTATTGCTAAATTAGCATTTTCTACCTATTTTGCCAGGCTTCCTACCTTATTTTAATTTTAAGGATTAGAATAATTTGAATTTCTCTAGGAGTCTTGCGAAATCAAAATTCATGAAAAGTCTTGAGCTTTCCTGTGACGTTTGTTCCAACAATCTCTAGAGTTAGCTATTATAATAATTATCAAGTCTATTGCACTGACAGATGGAAAAATATTTAGGAAAAATTAAGTAATCTGCACCAGCTACGCTCGTAGCTACCTTTCGTAGCAATTTGCTACGCGCGCCGCCGCCGCTCGTAGCCGAAATCAACCCTAGTCTACGGTGGTGTTTGTGTGACAAATAAAACCTATAATATAGAATATTGTACACAATCCTTTCCTTTTCTCTTACTTCTTCTCGCATCAGTATTGTTCTCATGAAAATAAGGTATTTTCTAGTAGTTAAAAGGAGCTTACTCTATTTTTTTTATTCTGAACAGTCCGTGTTGTAGCGGAAACTCTTTAATACTTTTTAGTTTAGTTTTAGTCAAGTATGTCGTTTAAGTGTCCCTAGCACACCGATTGCATGCCGCGTCAATTGGCAGAACGCAGGACTTCCTCTAGAGCAGACGGCACGCACACTTCCCGTTGTTACATATAATGAACCTTGTCGCCACGGGTACTTCTGGTACCAGCAGCCAAGATCATTTGGAGATCATATTCATAAAGGTCTAGGATGTTGATGCAACACGGTTGGTTCTGCTACTATCTCAGAAATAAAAAAGTTTGCGCTTGCTATTAATCACCCCCACTCCTTATTATAAACTTTGCTTGGGTTAAACAGTATTGCTATCCCTTTCCAATACTTAAATGTCAGTCGTAGTGTTTTATTAAATGTGGAAATAATTTTAAACTTATAAGAAGTACTTAGTATCGAGCTTTTTAGTAGGATTCCGACCCGCCGTGTCTCTACCTGAGTTAATATTTGGTAATGAGATATTTTCTCGCGGTAAGAAATAACCTGTGGAAATAACCTATTCCTTTCTCGTTCTATCACCTATCACTCTGTCTGCAAAGTTTTCTCGCGATTGGTTCAGAAGCTTAGACGTGAGAATGCAATTAAGATAGAAACACATACTTTTGGATATTTTGTAAATGTATTTAAATATTTTTTTTGAGCATGGTCGCGATGGGCTCTGATGCTTTTTGACGTAAGTAAATAGTACAGAAGCCAGCACATACGGTTGGAAATTCGCACAATGAAAATGAACCCTACCACTACGGAATAAGGGCACTCTCAAGGTCAACATGTCCAGCCGCGTGTGCTGGCTACTGTTCCTATGAGTGGATGAATTTTGAACTTCTCAAGATTCAATTAAGTACATGAAGTATTAAAATAGGGTTGAAAATGCTAATTGCTATACAAATACCGAATGAAACTGTGGAAAATGTAGTTTAGAACGGCGTGCAGATTTCATAGTCGGCCATATTTGTAGTTTACGTCAGAGCTAAAATTACTTCAGCGGCTCACCAAAGTACATAAAACATAAACCATAAAACGATATTGGTGTGACGTCATACCATCTACCAAATTATTAAACACTAGCTTTCCGCCGCGGCTCCGCCCGCGTTATAAGTTTTTCCCGTGGGAATGAGTCATTTTCCCGCGGTAGAAGGTAGCCTATGTTACTCAGGGTGAATGTAGCTTTCTAATGGTAAATATTTTTTTGAAATCGGCACAGTAGTTTTTGAGTTTATTCATTACAAACATACACACACACACACAAACACAAATCTTTCCTCTTTATAATATTAGTATAGATTAACCACTACTTTTCTTTACATGTTATTATTTTACTTTACTGCAATAGGTTTGTTACCGACCACAAATAAATAAATTTATGAAACATTATGTTATAAAAAGTGTAACCCGTGGGAATGAGGGATTTTCCCGTAGTAAAACGTAGCCTAGTATGTGTTTTTCTAAAATCCATTCAGTTTTTTCGTGAAAGACTAACAAACACCCAAACATCGTCATAAATTTTCGCGTAGTAGGTAGGAGTAGGATAATCAAAAACATAAGGACAGAGTGATGAATAAAATGTTGATTAATCTTGCTAATACTATAAAGAGGAAAGATTTTATTGTTCGTTTGTTTGTTTGCATTGAATAGAACTCCAATGATGTAACCAAAGGTGTTAAAAAAATAGTAAAATATTCCTAATAATTAAATAGGCTCCGAAACTATTGTCTACTATTTGGTATTCTGTGTTATTGTACCGATTAGATGAAACGTGGCACAAAGATTTAGCCTAGGTACTTAGTCTGCACTTTTGCTTCGTTGTTTTTCCCATTCTTGACACTTTTTAAAAATAGATTTACACTTTAAAAAAACATAAAATGCTAGAAACCCGCGCCTTCCGTCTGAAAGACCTACCCTGCCACTGATTTTCCAATTTGATCCCTTATAAAGCCATCAGGGATCAAATTGAAAAACATTACATTATCGTACAAAAAATTGATTCAGATCACTATTTGAAACTCGCACTAGTCAAAGTCGGTCAGATTATGACGGCGGTGATGTTCGTTCACGGACCATGGCAATTGTTGATGGCATTTCATAACGGCTTCATTTTATAGTTTTTCGTTCTAGTTCAAACAGAAACCGAACCTCGTCCGATGGATTTGACGCGCTCTTCGACAAACGCGCCTGACAAACAAACAAATTGAACAAATTGAGTTATTTTATTATATGAATGAGAGAGTCAGAGAACTGGGATAACCGCGCTTGGCTTTTTTTAAAATTAACCTATGCTTGTGTCGAAAAAGTACGACGAATCAAGCTTTACCGGACTTGCGGGGGAGCGGATCGGCGGCTCTACGTACCCCAAAGTAGTCATGTACCAACGCGTCTAGGGGCGGGAAAAACATCGTAAAGGAGACGACGCCTTAAGGAATTTCGATTTTGACCGGCGGGTACGGGCATTGTTACCTGAAGAGTCCTTGGCTTTTGGAGAGAGTAAAAGTCGAGGCTGAGGCAATCTGGCTGCGTTTCCTTCAGGATGTTTTCCTACAGACATTCTAGGCCGAGGTTGGAGGTTCCTTTGAACCGCCCCTAGACGCGTTGGTATATGCCTACTTTTGGGTAGAGCTTTCCGCTTCCCCGCTAAGGCTACTTTTTACCGCAGGAAAATACCTCATTACCACGGGAAAGACTGTAAGCACGGGCGGAGTCGTGGGGCGGAAGCTTTTGACGACCTTGACTTGTATGTAATTCCGGTGTAATTGGATGTATGTAATTGGAATACAAGTTCGGTGAAGCTTGATTGGTCGTGACTTTTCGACACAAGCATGGGTCAATACAAAAAAAATAACGCTCTAGAATTTTAATTTATTTGACTTTTCTACAGTTCACGACTTAGCTAAGAACACATTAATTTGAATGCATTTAATAACAAAACATGTCATGAATTTTGTCTTAAGAAACGAGGATTAAGTCAACAAGAGTCGCGCCACATTCACTGTGGCCAGCACACTTTGTGTAATCTGCTAAATTGGTCGCGCAGACAGCCGCTTAAATAAATAATGATGCATGAAAGTATCCACTCCACTTTATTAAAGTACTCGTAATACAAATTCTTAGGTAATCCCTCTTATCCTATGTGAATAGCTCATAAATGTCCCCACCGAGGGGCTCGAGCCTATCCTTAAATAAGGGTGAATGGGCTCGCTGGCCCATTGCGAGTATTTGCGAGTTGGTCAAGTTTCAGTGTGCAGGTTTCCTTACGATGTTTTCCTTTACCGCAAGAGCGTCGAATAAAAGTACATAATGAATTCGAAAACCGAAAACACATTGGTACCGAGGTTCGAACCCTCGAACTGCCGAATGGAATGGCCCTAGCCACTTGTCCACCGACGCTCTATCTTATCCTATATTCTGAGGTTATTTACTACTAAGTTAGGTATTTCACATAAATAAATCTATAGCTTTCCTCATGTGATGAAATAGGTATGTGATAAATCATCTACTGCATGTGTACCTCTGTGTTTGTTTGGATTATTCTAAAGGGCTGTCATTCTAAACCAGAATCTACCCTAAGTTCACCGCGGCAGTAAATTACATAATTACTCCTTTTTATACATAGGATACCTACATTACCCTCTTAATATTCACAAATATATCACTACCTACCTACTTATACAAAATAATCACTAAATAGTACTATGACCATCGTATACAAACATTAAAATTACCTACTATTTATCTTGTACTTAAAAGTAATTAAGTTTATTTTTTACCTATGTAACATCAAATAAGTATGTACTTCTTGTAACACAAGATGGAAAAGCGAGGTATTCCCAACACGAGTATCTCTGATTACTCACAGATACTCGTGTTGTTATGATTTACTTTTATTGAAATCAATGCATTTTTTTATTAAGTACTAAACAGCTTCTCCATAACGCCCCCCGTGGCCCACTGCTGGGCGTTTGCCGCAGGATTTAGAGAACTTTTTGCTGTCGGTTACCCAGGTGAACACTGCTGACTATATCCTAGGTGATGTTTATAAACGACAACTACACCCACGTGAAAAATTGGGTTGGTGCAATTTTGTGCCTGAAACTACGTGGACTTTGTGTGGTATATTTGTTCATTCGTAGCATGTATTTTGTGGGCTTGTGGAGCGTCGGTGGCCTAGTGGCTACAGCCGTAGTCCTGTATTCGGGAGGCCCGGGCTCAAGTCTCGGCACGTACCAATGCGTTTTCGCTATGTTAGTTTATTCAACGCCCGGCCCTTACGATGAAGGAAAACAACAGAAAAGCTACTGTGGCATCGGTTATGCCATCTCTGTTGCTTGTCGGCCTGGGTGCAGGTATATTCTAAAATTGAATCTATTTCGAGACATATTTATTTTCATGGGTTGAGACAGTTGGCTTTTCCGGCTCCAGGTTACACCTGGGCAGGATAGCTCGGGATATAGTGAAGTTATTAATTGATGAAAAGTTTGTTTAATGTGTTCCTGTAGTAAGTGTTGTGAGACAATTAATAAAAAAATGCGTTAAAAACAATAAACGTCTTGTGTTTCGGAGGCTGCGACGCCAACATCCTTATACTGCACAGCTGTGATGAAATTAAAAGGTTGTGTGGTCGAGTCCTGTAAACTGCACATTCGGGATAATGGAAGACAACGGCCCTCTACCTAGCCATTAGGCACAGACGCTGTTATAAGGATGTAAAGGTACCTTAGTAGTTAGTAGAGGTAACTAGTCAACATCGAATCTACATTATAATGGATTAATTCGGTTTACTCCTGAATTCTCAAGTCCCGGTATTCGTATGCGAATCCAGCACTTGATTAATGTTTCCTTTCTCGGTCCTGAATACCTTTCTACCAAGGATTAGAACCGAACGTAACCAGTTCATCCCTTTGTCGCTGCAACTGACTTACAAAGGACGACCGCGTTATAAGCTCCTCTCTGGCCGACTCATGCGCAGTTTAAAAACGACTTCAGATGAAGCAGAACAAATTTTAAGTTAAAAAAATAGTTAAATTTTCTGTACCTGACTAACTACTCTAAATAAGAAATTTAAAAGAATTATTTTTAACAAAATTAGCACATAACGCCTGCTGTGATTTAAAAGCAATAATTTACTACTAGTGAGATAGTTTTGTAAATAAATTATCAGGCGTCGTTCCACTTTTAATTTTTAATTCAGAATCAAATAAATTATAATGGCTGTGATAAACGAAAACCATTTGCTCATCAGTATGTTTCTAACAATATTCTTCTACCACTCAGGTAAGTTGATTGTTTTAAGGGAAACACATTAAAGATCATTAATTTTTTTAGTCTATTATAAAAGCAAATCATAACCAAGGACGTCACGTTAACTACTTATAAACCATAGTTACTACATCTATTATTTCTAAAGTATTAATGTTTAATTTCATTGCAGTAAAACCAATTAAAATGTTAATAACCACATTCTCCAGTCTCCTGTATATTATTATTGTATTCATTGAACACCTATCTTTACCATCTTCCGTATCACAAACCTTTTTGTTCGCTCTTTCACTTAATAGCTATCTTCAAGCCCATTTTGCGGAAGATCATACTTTAAAAAATAATAATAATAAAAATCGGGCAGGCCCCCCTTGATGTGGACAGATGATCTGGTGAGGATCGCGGTTAGAAGTTGGATGCGGACAGCGCAGTACTTACCGATCGTTGTGGAGATCTTTGGGGGAGGCCTTTGTACAGCAGTGGACATCTACTGGCTGAGATGATTATGATGATGATGATTAAATATTCTGTGCTTACCTCCCTTATTACTATTGCTATTCGCAAACCGTCAGGCGCAGCTGTCAAATGTTTCCACTGCAACAGCGCGAACAACTCGGCGTGCCTGGACCTGCATCTGCAGAAGATGCATCCCATCATCCCAATAGTGGACTGCGCCATGAGCCTGCCCAGCTCTCTCACAAAGGACCAGTTCTTCTGCAGGAAGATCACACAGACCAGTAAGTGCAATAGATTTTCTGACAGATTGAAATTTAAAACGAGCGTTCTTTAAAATTTCCATAGATGACGCTAGTAAAATAGTAACCTGTGAGATTTATTGTAGACTTTTTGACTATTTTTGTGTCGACCAAGGTTAATTTTAGGATAATTAGTTAATAATAATTTGATTTTTTTTTTATAATCCAATACTTCTGTATTTATTACCTCACTTTTTACTACTGCCATCTGTTGAACCGTTTTGTAAGGATTTTTTTTCTTAATTTTCTACTGCAAAACATCCCATTGATTTATGTTTGTTTGTCACAAACCCGTCTGGGTGACGGATTAACATACGTGCACCGAGTTTGAACTCAGTCGGTACAGTTGTTTCGGCTGATGACGAAGGATTTCGTTTGTATGGAACCCTCTCCAGGCGAGTTCAACTTGACCGGTTTTTTTAAAGATAGAGAGTCATTTATGAAAACCATTTTTGCATGCTTAATGATTATAGGTGTTTCGTTTGTTTTTGTTATATATTATGCAAAACCAATAAATGATTTTGATTTGATTTGTAGCGTAGTAGTTCCGAGACGTGGTCGCTTATGATAGGCGTCATAAGAATGCATAACTGTTTGTGACAATAAGTACTTATCGGGAATGAATAAACCTATTAACAGTTTGATCTCATACTATGATCAGTGATAATAACAGTGGTTCAGTGTTAAATGTTTGCGGATTATTCCTGACAATGCGCAGTAATTTGGACAGCGCGTGAGTGAGTACTCATTTATTAAAAGATAATAACTGTGTGAAGTGTTCATTATTGTACTTTAAAAAGAATTTCTTCCTTATATACATTTTTTTTTTATTACAATCTATGGGGGTAAACAAACAACAGCTGACCGATCAGCTGGCACACATCAGCGCCATCTAGTTTTATTGAAGAAAAAATATTGATCAAGCGCCATCTAACGACGAATAGCTGAACTACGTAATAAGATCTATGCCTTACGCGCTTAGGTTACCGATTTCGATTTCATCCATCACGCAATAAATACGCTACTCGCCAACAGAGGGCGGGAGTAGTTATAAAGTTAAGGAATAATTTAACATTATAATTAGCGGTTACGGATATAATTCAATGAGATGGCTTCAAAAAATGTATTTTCAAAAACGTGTATGAAATGTCAAAGGATTTGCAGAAGAAATGAAGCGATAAAATGTGCGACTTGTAATCAAATCCTATGCTTAGATCGTTGTTCTAATGTGTCTAGCCAACGATATAATCTAATGGAGGTTGAAAAACGATCTAAGTGGAATTGTCTTAAATGTATAAGAAAAGTTAGTACTCCTCTGACGACAAAGCAACCTAAACCAATTTCACTTGCAAGAAAAAACACTGAAATAGAGGTTAAAGCTACAAATAACTTGTCCGAACCTTCCACACCGGCTACTAAGGCGAAGCCCGAGGATTTACAGTTTTCAGCAATAAAGCGAATGGACTTAAATTCCCCTTCAACAAGTGACAATGTCACGCAGCGCAGAAAAGAAGTAATTCAAGTTAATATTTCAACGGCAAATTCTTTTAGTTCCTTGGAAGATGAAGATACAGAAACCGAAGCTGAATATGAAGAAGCTAATAACCATCCTACCACAGACACGACGTTTGATTCGATACGAAGTTGTCCAGAATTAAATACAATAGCTAGAGATAATGAATTGACGGAGCTCAGAGATAGAGTGGCTAACCTCCAAATGAAATTAGAATCGGCAGAAGAAGCTATAGAAAACCTAATATCCGAAAATTGTACCTTGAAAAATCAGTTAGAGAAAGCCGAAAATAAAAACAAACATTTGTCTAAATTATGCCGACATCCAATTGAGACCAAAAAAGCAAAAACCAAGAATAAAATCAATGAAACAGTACCAATTAACTTTTTACACTCAACATGCATTAGCACGCAAACACATCCTTACTTAGAAGAATCTTTTACCGAAACTACCACCGCACTTACCGGTACTCTATCAAATTCAGCAATATGTTCTCGTGTACGTCATCAGTCTCCTAACAATTGCCTCCAAGCCCAAGGAAAAGAATTTCAGGAAAATGCGAGCACTAAGAGCAAGAATGACCAGAAACAATTTAAAAAGAGAGTTCTGTTGCTGGCAGACGAGAGAGGACGAGGTTTGCGTAAAATATTAGAGAAGAAGTTAGGTGAAGAATATTTTGTTACGGCAATATTAAAGCCACATGCATCTTTTGAAATGATTGTTCCCAATCATATTAACTGTTATAAAAATTTTACCAAAAATGACTATGTAATAATACTGGCAGGTTCATGTAACGAAAACTTGATTAAATTCCAGTACAATTTAAGTTACTGTCTAAAAGTGTTAGAAAACACCAATGTTATAGTAGGAGAAATTAACTGTAATAAATGGCTGAAAACGGGTAAACATGTTGAATTGGTTCATGTAATAAGCAATAACTTAGATCATGTTCATTGTTTAGAATTAAGCTATATTAAAAATGATATACTAGACAGAATTAATACGTGTAGATCAATAGTTTTAGATATAATACTGTTTAATTGTAAGAACATACAAATAGAAAACCGAGCCAAGAAGAATACGGAAGGTAAGCTAGGTAATGGGGAAATTCAGTCTCAGTTTTTTCGAGGCTAGAGCAAAGTGTAAGAAAAAGAGAGCTTGTAATTTAGAGATCTGTTACCAGAATACTAGGGGGCTCCGAACTAAGCTCCAAGATTTTTGTGATAATATTTGCAATTCATCGGCACAGATTTGGGCGGTCACAGAAAGCGGGCTCAGCGACTCTATAAAGGACGGGGAGGTAGTCCCGCGCGGCTACAGTGTGTTGCGCTGCGACAGAACCGACGGCCGGAAGCAGGGTGGGGCGATGCTTGTGGCCGCGCCTCACCTGAGCTTGCGGCCGCGGCCCCTGCCCGATACCCCAAATTTAGATGACGCGGTTTTCGAATTGTTATGCGCAGATGTATACCACCAAGCTAGAAAATTGTTTACGTGCTGTGTAGTATATATTCCTCCCAGTAGTAGAGATACAGAATACATGAGAATGTTTCATATAGTTGAGCAATGTTGTGTTAAATACCAAAAACTTATTGTACTCGGAGACTTTAATTTGTATTCGTCAAGTACAGAGGTGCAATGTTATTATGAATGTTTTTAGCGGTCTGCGAATTTCGGCAATTAAATGAGGTAGTTAACTGCAAAAATAGAATACTGGATCTTGTGCTTTCGAATTTGGAGAGCTATGACTTATTTGTTAGCGAGGCACGAGAGTCATTAGTTTCTCATCCTGACCCGCAGCACCCACCGCTCTGTGTGCAATGTGTCTGCAACGAATGGCCTTTGCCTAAAAATAAGGACCAGCCATACTCACACGATCGTTCTACAAGTAATAATAATAAACTTAGTAAAAATTGGAATTTTTATAAATGTAATTTTGCGGGTCTCTACGACTCATTTATTAATGTTGATTGGAGCGCATTATATAAGATTAAAAATATGCAAGATGCAGTCAATTACTTTTATACGGTTGTGAATGAATTAATAGCTCATTTTACCCCTGTAAAGCAAAATAAACTCAATTTAAATAGAGTTCACACGTATCCAAAATGGTACACACCAGAGATAATAGGAGATATAAATAATAAAGCCAAATTACACAAGGCATATAAAGCAAGTAAGAATCCACAAGATTATAAACTGTTTTCTGACTTTCGCAAGCAGTTGAAGAACAAAATTGAAATTGAATATAAAAGTTATATAAACCGAATTCAGAAATTATTAATCGACAATCCTAAGTCTTTCTGGGCGTATATAAATAACAAACGTGAAAAACGGAACAGGCCGCAGGTTACTAAAGACGGATTATTGTTATCGGAGGACCAGTGCGCGAGCGCCTTCGCAGAATACTTCAAGTCGGTTTATGACACAGAAGTCCCGCGCCTAGACGCGTCAGCGGCGTCCCGGGTGGGAGCCACTGCATCTCGCGTGCACATACCCAGTTTCTCCATCGAGGAGGTCAAAAAGGCACTAAAGCGACTTAAACCAAAAAAGTCAGTCGGACCAGATGGAATACCACCTTTCCTGATTAGGGATTGTTCCGAAGTACTAGTCGAACCACTGCATTACATATATAATCTGTGTCTAAAGATGGCTGCATATCCCGAACAATGGAAAATTTCGAGGGTTATTCCGATACATAAAGGGGGCGTTGGTTCGGATATATCAGGACACAGACCAGTTGCGATACCCTCTACGTTTGCCAAGGTATTTGAGTCCGCTCTTTACGACTCTATATACTCGCAGTTAAAGGTCACCCTATCAGACTGTCAGCACGGGTTCCGGTCCGGTCGTGGAACACATACAAACCATTTGTGTTTTACGCAGTATGTGTCTACTGCTATGGACGAGGTGTCTGGAGGGCAGGTGGACACTGCGTATTTTGATTTTAAAAAAGCGTTTGACTCGGTAAATAATGATATCTTGATGGAAAAGTTTGCTAATGTCGGATTTACACCGGCTCTACTTATGTTTTTCAGCGATTATTTATCAAATCGTAGGCAGTATGTGGATTACGAAGGGAAGATCTCTGAAGCTTATGAAACATTGTCAGGAGTAAGCCAAGGCAGTAATTTGGGGCCATTAGAGTTTTTAATCATGATTAATGATTTGCCTGAGGTGGTACAGCATGCAGAATGTCTACTTTTTGCGGATGACCTAAAATTGTTTATGACAATCAGGGGCATTGAAGACTGCAGACGATTACAGAAAGACATAGACCGAGTAATAAAATGGAGCATTGACAACAAGCTGTATTTCAATGTAAACAAGTGTACAGTAATGTCGTATACTCGGGCACGATGTCCTCTGCAGTATGACTACACAATGGAAGGAGAGCTTTTATCAAGAACCTCCGCGGTCCGTGATCTAGGGCTTTACCTTACTCCAGATCTATCTTATAGCGAGCACATCACTGCTACGTGTAAGAAAGCTTTTAAGAGCCTTGGATTTGTTCTCCGACAGTCGAAAGACTTTCAGAATTTAGAAGCTATAAGATCTTTATATAATGCACTAGTAAGGAGTTACCTAGAATTTAACTGTATTGTATGGACTCCCCATGAGGAGAAATATAAATTAATGCTGGAAAAAATTCAAAACAAGTTTCTAAGATACATGTACAAGAAACAGTATGGCGTGTATCCTTTTTATCCTCTGATGTACCCAACACTATTTGTGCTAGGAATGGTGGGATACGATAAACTGGAACTAAGAAGGAAACTGGCATTAGCGATATATGTTTATAAAGTATTTGTAGGAAAGCTAAATAATCCACAAGTTTTGGAGTCAATAGGGCTGTTAGTTCCGAATCAACGGTTAAGGCAAAAACCACGGGGTAATACATTCTCGATACCGAAATGTAGGACTAACTTACTGAAGCACGCTCCGATCACTACAGCTCTAAATATATTGAATGGAGTTTCAAGGGAGTTGGACTTATTTAATTGCTCATTGCCGAAATTCGAGGAAATAGCTACGAAACATCTTTGTTTTTAACTAACCAATGTATTGTGCTTAAGTGACATTGTTTAGATTGTGTAATAATTATTGAAATATTGCTAAATTAATTAATTTTCGACATATTTCTAATGTATTCAATGACTATTTTTAATCTCTTTGACATTACTTGTAATTTATTTTCGACATATTTTTAATGTATGCAATTACTAAATTAATTTCTTTGACATTGTTTGTTACGTTTATTATTTATTTGTATTTGTTTTTATATTTGCATTATCGACTTGGGTGTATACCTGTAATGATAATGTATTTGAACCTGTTAATGAATTAATAAATTGAATTGAAAAATTGAAGAAGGCTCAAAGTCGCTCAAAAAGACATGGAGAGAGCTATGCTTGGAGTTTCCCTGCGTGATGGAATCAAGAATGATGAGATCCGCATCCGAACCAAAGCCACTGACATAGCCCGAAGAATCGCTAGACTTAAGTGGTAGTGGGCGGGGCACATGTGGTGGCCGCGCGCCGTAAGACGTAGAGTGGGCAGGCCCCCCACAAGGTTGACCGACGATTTGGTGAGGGCCGCAGGATGGCGGGCCAACTGGAGCGATCGTTGTAATGATCTTTGGAGGAGAACCTTTGTCCAGCAGTGGAGGATTTTCAGTTGATGAATCAATGAAGTGTAGCCGTGCCTTTTCACTGCTGTGACCTACACCTTAATATACCTATTGCCTTCATTTAGGTACTTGATTCTCTTAACGGTCTTGATTTGTCACAGCTCAAAAATAAATAAATGCTTTTGGCAAGCTGTGGATATCTTTCAGCTGAATCATGACATAGTGATTAGTTAAGTTCACGCGCACGTAGCGTAGGTACCATTAGCGACCATTACCTAGTATAATAGGTCTGAAACCGCAAGGCTAATAATGCTGTCAAACTATACAATGCAACTGTAAATGCTACAATAGCTGATGATTGTGAGGCTCTGAACAAGCCAAGCCTTGTTCCACAACCTGAACTGCGTGGACGCGGGCATTATCCTCCTCTCGACGCGGGCCTCTAGTGAAACAGTGCGTGTCAAAATGTACTTATTCTGGTCTAATTCTAATAAAAAAAAATATAAATTCATATGAGAAAACAAAGGAAATTGACTTAGATTAATTTTAGTGTGGCTTGCTCCTATTCCCCATCGTAATATTTAGACGCAAAAAAAACTAAAATGAATTCGTGTGTTTGGCCTTCAATGCGTCTGTCAGCGCCAATTGGCTCCGAAACTACTGATTTATGGTTGTATACCATCCACCTTGGATTTTTTACTTTTAGATCTTTGATTATATACAACTCTTTTAGTTTTGTTAAAGCCACAGTATTCCGTTCTCTGTGTTTTTTTCTTACTGTAGGTATCTAATTCTAGACATCTTTTCAGTTCTCCATATGGACAAAACCCCCGAGGTCAGGGTGACCCGAGGCTGCGGGTGGATCAAAAGCAAGCGGCAGTGCTACACCAATGACAATAAGGACCACCTCGAAACAGTCTGCCAGTGCTTCGGGGATATGTGCAACTCGGCCCCCGCGCTCCAAAACGTCCATCTGACAGCTGTCACAAGCGCCGCCATCTTGGCTGTGTTTAGAACATGGCGGGGATTCTAATTTTGAAATTTTTTCTTCTGTTTCTTGGGACTTGTAAGATTTAGTGCCAGTAATAAGTTGTGAAAGAGACTTTTCATATAGTTTAATTTATAATCGAATTTATCAGACAGCGAATTTGACAGTCAAAACCGTTGTTGAAAATGAAGAAAGGTGACCAAATTGTTAATTTAAATAAAATATACTTACAGTATGACCGAGTTTTATTTAATTGAAACAGCACAGATTTATTCACTGTTTGCAAATTTGATAACACCTAAAATTATAAAGGCAAAAGTTTGTGAGTATGTGAGTGTGTATGTTTGTTACTTCTTCACGTATAAACGGCTAGAGTGATTTTAATAATATTTGATATGGAGTTAGCTGACACCCTGGATTAACACATAGGCCACTTTTTACCGCGGGAAAATACCTCATTTTTACGAGAAAACCTGTTAAAGCGGGCGGAAAGCTAGTAAGTTAATATAAACTCAGATATAGTCAACTCAGTCGGTCAGTAGTCGATACCTACTAGGTTCGTGATGTAAACCTTATTATCATCTTAGTGTGTCAAAAAGGTCTCCCAAGTGATAACAGCTTCCAATGTTAGGTCATGGTTAGGTCTTCTTCATAAAGAGCAAAATCGCGCCATTTTAATACTCCAATGCCATATTTAGTAGGATTATCGTAAATTATTCTAAAACTATTTCTTTGGAAATTATTACGAAGCTGGTTAAAAGTGTGCCAAGGGTACCTTTTTACGTAACAGAGGAAATATGAAACCGTATTCACCTGTATTAGGGACTACTATTAATTGGTATTCTGTGCCTGTATCACCCAAAACAAATACTATCCCCGTGTACTGAAAAATCTAAGAAGATAGGTAGGTTAAATAGGTATTTAAAAATATGTGTTGTGAATTCACGAAATACATAAATGCATAATAAATAATCCACTTTCGTCCAGAATACGGCACATGTTGTTTTGATAGGTTTCACGATTTGCGTAGATACATATTATTATTTATTTAGTTTGCACCAGTAATGCGCTATCCGTCAGCGAATCAGCTCACTTAAATATTGTTTTAAGAAAAATATTTACTTGAAAAAATGTTTGTGAAAATATTCATGCTTCTGTTTTCCTTCGTGCAAATGGGTAAGTTAATACCTAACTATAAAGTTATTAAAAGTGTTTATTGGAATTAACTTTATTAATTACGTTTATCACTTATTATTATCAACAAATTCATAATATAGAGTCAGTAAGTAGCAAGCAGCTTTTTGACACAATCTTTTTTATACATGCAGTTTTTTTTTCCAAAAACAGCTTTTTATATCATCAGCAGCTCAAATAACATATGGGGGACATTTTATATAACCTAGGGGCAGAAATCAGGGTAAAGTGGCCTTAGTCAACCACGTTGGCCCAATAGGTCAACTTCACTTTAAATTACTTCGCAGGTGTGTGTAGGTCGGTTTCTTCACGAAGTTGTCTTTTACCGTAAGAGCGTCATATGAATTTGCAACTTGAAAACACAATGTCACGTGCCGAGGCTTAAAGTCGAGCTTCTCGAAAGGAAGACAACTCCCCTAGCCACTAGCGACGCGCTCAATAGCGACGCTATTCGAATAAAAAAAAATTGTATAGCTGCTTACTTTCCGTGTGATTCGCCGGCGAACCAACATCTCTCGTACATTTTCAGTGGGTGTAATGAAATATAGATGAAATGGCTTCTTTTACCATCTCAAGGTCTCTGTATCCGCTGTTACGACTGCAACAGCGCGAACAACTCGATGTGCCTCGACCCGCACCTCTACGATCCGGAGACCGTGGCCCGTTTCCTCCCCGCCACCGACTGCGGCGCCGGCCTGCTGGGGCAGTCCCAGGAGTTCTTCTGCAGGAAGATCAAACAGACCAGTCAGTATATCGGCGATATTCACAGCAGCCCCTGGTCTAAGAAAACAAGGTCTAACCATTAGACCACGTGACTGACACGAGCCTACGTCATTTCTACGTCATTTTGCCTATTCATCCTTATCGAATGCGTGTGACAAGGATGAACAGCGCAAAATGACGTAGGCTTGTTACCGTTGTTTTCTTAGACCATGCAGCAGCCCCTGAAGCGTGACCACTGTGACAAACTATATTACCTAGCTGTCAAAATACTATCAGAAATCCGCCATATTGAAATACCTCTAATAGTATAGGAGTTTCCGTGCAACATAACATACCGTTCCTGGAAATGTTTTAAGTATCCAACTACTTCTATTTTTATGTATTAACAGAACTGACACTAGGACATCTTAATAAACAAAAAAACATAAAAAAACCCCCGCCGCCACCAAAACCGTTTTTTGTAGCAAAGAGCAGAATAATCTTCAATATTTTTTATACTATATATTTTTTTGTTTTTTGCTTCATCATTAACAGCTCATGTAAGTCCCACCGAGGGGTTCGAGCCTACCCTGAACTCAGGGTGAATAGGCCTTAGTCGACCACGCTGGCTCAGTGCGGGTTGGTCAACTTCACACACAACCCTTGAATTACTTCGCAGGGTGTGCAGGTTTCCTCGCGATGTTTTCCTTCACCGGAAGAGCGCCGAATAAACGTACATAATTAATTCGAAAACCGAAAACACATTGGTACCTACGGCCTTAGCCGCTTGGCCACCGACGCTCTACGTTTTTTTTGACGTTTTTTGCTTTATCTTGTGCGTTTAGAGGTTAACCTACCTCACAAACCCTGGTGTCAGAATTATTGAGCCGTCTAAAGCATAAGAACGTAATAACGCCTACATCCGTAGATAATAACGGGGTTGGTTTATTTGTATTGACAAAAAATGATAAACAGGTTTTTCCTCAGGGCATTTTTTATCTTCTTGTAGCTTGGAAGTAGGTACATAACTGCACTGTTTACCAAGATAAGCTAGGTGTCTTTGCCTACTCCCACATTAAAAGAAATTCACACAATATAAAAATAGGCTTATCAGTGGACTGTGAGCTTACGTTCACCTTGTTTCGTTTTTTGTCTGGCTGTAGTTTAAGTAAATGCTTTAATAAAATAAGAATTTCAAACACTAATCAGTAGTGGCTCAGTCTAGTTCTTGTGAAATTTTGAGGTACTCTTTATATAGTAGTGTGTAAGCATAAGTAGGGATTAGGTACCATGTATTCAGAATAGTAGGTACATGCTTAGGTATCCCTACATTACATATTATATAATTATATTTATTTATTTACGAGTTAAATTCACAGACGCAAGATAGCGCTGAAAGCGGGATGGTACAATACAATACAATATTCTAGGTGATTCTAGTTCCCAGTACCTATCCGAGTTTTTGTGCAGCTTGTACAAGTCGCACCCGCTTTCTAAGGGACAGGTTGCATATAAAATCGAAAATCGTCCCACAGCGGGCTTTTAAGAGGCTGGTTTGGGAAAATCTGTAATTTTATACACATACTGTTTATGTTTTCAGTATTTCACAAGCATTATGAACCAGATGTGAGGGTGACGCGTGGTTGCGGGTGGGTGCGCTATCACAGAGAATGCTACAAGGTAAAACTATCCTCATTTTAATGTCAATGACCGACCTCGGAATCCGGGACCAATTTTTTTTTACATAAAGTTTCTAAGGGTTTGCTCAAACCTTTGACTGAGTTCTTCAGTATTTGCTAAGCTTACTTACGCTAAGTATTTGCTAAGCTTACTTATTTGCTCAGCTTACTAACGCTCTGTAGAACAACCGGTGTCACGGTATGAACACAGAAGTTCACAGAACATTTATTGGACTCTCATAAAATCATGCCGTGTTCTGCGCAAATAGGTATACATAAACATAAGTATATATTTTTATAATAATATGGGGGGACATCTCACACACGGCCATCTGACCCCAAACTAGGCAGAACCTGTACTAAGGGTGTCAGACAGCTGATATAGATACATAATTATATAAATTACAACATCCAGACACAAGGCAAACACAAGTGCTCATCACACGAATGTTTGCCCTGGGCGGGATTGTCTGATGGATGTCTGTCTGTGGCATCGTAGCTCCTAAACGAATGCGCCGATTTTGATCTAGCTTTTTTTGTTTGCAAGGTGTCACATCACAATCGAGAGTGTTCTTAGCGGGTTTGATCCAAGAAAATATCTTCAGCCATTTGAAGAATATATCAGCTCTTTTCTAGTTGTTGAAAGGATAAACTACGGCACAGAATACCAAATAGTAGTCCCTGTACCGGTTTCGTGTCGGGGGTTATATTTTTTTTTTATTTAGTGATATTAATGCCATGCTTTTATTACTCCAGGCTGATAACGAGGATCACCTGGAGACGGTCTGCCAGTGCTACAACGACTTCTGCAACGGTTCCCCTATCAGCTACGTCACACCTGGACTGCTGGCCACAGGGCTGTGGCTGAAGATGTACTTATAAAATGAATCCTTCAATTAATTATGTGTAGAAAGATGAAAATATTTATTGTTATAAATAAGTCTGTTTGTATCTAAGCTACTTAAATATAAGCTAAAAGGTAGGTGGTACATTAAACATATTATAATAAAATTTAATTTTAAATTATTCTTCGCTATTTTTTTTTTCAAGTTCATGTATGTCCCTACAGAATACATAGCTAAGAATAAAAACTTTTTTTTACTAAGTTAGGAATTTATAAATTCGGAAGCAAAGTCCTCTCTGTTTCCTTTCCCTTATTTATAGCAAGTTTATAGATGACGTCATGGAAGAATATAAACTACTTTCCCTTTGGGAAAATACCTTTTTAATCCTTTTTCGGAAAAAGTAATGATGTGGAAACAATCGTGGCTGGCGCAAAAAGATCTAAGTAAGTACATCACATTGTTTGAGGTGCTTGCTTAGCTTAGGCAGAAAGATTGATTTGTTGTAAAGAGAAGGGCCTCTGGTCCACTGGGGTACCATAGGACAACAACACATACAAAGATATATTTTTTTTTATTTCTTACGACTTAGCATCGCTATATTTTCTTTCTTTCGCATTCCTCCGAAAAATCACTTAACACCGTTAGCACCACACCGTTAGCACCTAAATTTCTAGGATTATTAGCGCCATCTAGACACTGTATTTGCAAACTAGAGAGTGACGGAACTACACAACAACACAACACTTAGACACAGGTTAACTTTAGTATAAACAGTTTAACAGAAGATGTATAGATGGCGCTGTACACAATAATTGAAATTGTTCTTTTTTGCATAATAAATCATTATTTTATAAAAGTTGATTAATTTCTGTTAGATTTTGAAGATTTCAATCAATTTCTTTTTTGATTAAGACGAAAGACTCATAAATGCTGCATTAAAAATATCAACATTTAATGATGCAATGTTGTGAAATAGGTACGCTTAGATTACTATTATATTATAGTTATTATTAAGAAGATAATTATTAGAAAATAGTTAAAAACAGTTAAAAAACAATTTGAGACTATTGTATGTATTAAGTATACGTAAAATTCGACCTGGTTCTCAATCGTCAGGTTGGCCGAGTGGTCTAAGGCGCCAGATTTAAGCTCTGGTTCCCGAGAGGGAGCGTGGGTTCGAACCCCACACCTGACAAACCGGATTTTTTTGTATATTTTTATTTGTAATGTTAATGAACCGCAATAATAAACAAAATGTCACTTTACCATTTTTAAAATGTTTACCCATGAAGTATTTATGAAAAATGGTTATATTATATTCTGTTCTCCAAGAGGCAAGATATCACATTTGTGACTATTCTCTCTCACTCTGAGCCAGAAGACCGAAGAAAACTAACTTAGAAAATCGGCTTGCAAGGTCGGGAGCAAAGAGAAAATCAACTAGGTACAATACGGCCCGAAAAAGACTGAAAAACAAAAGGACGAAGATGACGACGTATGAATGACGAATGAATTCTAAAGTTGAATAAGTATTTGAAGTTAGTCGATATAAAGAAATGGAAAATGAGGAGAAAATAAGGATGCAAAACACCCCGTTACAATAGTAAGGAAATCTGTGTGTCAGTAAGAAGTTATTATTATTATTCGACTGGTGTAAGAACTGATCTGCTCTTAACTGTACATTATTCTACGTCATTTTAATTTTGAATCTCTACTTGTAAACTCCTATTAATTCCAGACAAAAACTAACTACGCAGTTAGAATACAATCAAATAAACAAAATAGTTTCGGAAAATTACTGGAGTGCGATCTGTAAATATCCTACATTCGAATCTTATCAGAGGAACTGTAACACCAACATGTTACATACAATTCACATTGAAAATATGCCATACAAATAAAACACATTATTGATTTAGCCAACTGCAAATGTAAGTTGGCAGGAAACGCACACACGCACACATTGAAGTTTACAAACAACACTCACACATTGGACGCGCGCGCACACAGACGCGACAGCTGTTCACAGTTTTTCTTCAATGAACCTGAAGGATCGAGAATGAAAATATACACACATGATACAAACCCATTGAGCTATCTACCTACCTGCCATATAAGGTGACTACATTACATCCCATTACAATCCGCTGTTGGATACCCTCTTCCTTCCAAAACCGGTTAAGCTTGAACCTTGAACGATGATCCGACACAAGCGTTATATTAGACTAGCTTCCCGCCGCGGCTCCGCCCGCGTTAATAGTTTTTCCCGTGGGAATGAGGAATTTTCCCGCGGTAAAAGTTAGCCTATGTTCTTCCGCAAGGTCTATTCTATCTTTGTGTAAACTCGGCCCACTTTCACATTTTTTCCCGTAGGAATGAAGAATTTTCCCGCGATAATCGTAGCCCATATTCTTTCCCAAGGTGTATTCTATCTTTGTGCCAAGTTTCACCAATATCGGTTCAGTAGTTTCGGAGCCTATTCAATAATTGGGAATATTTCAGGTATTTTTTTACACCTTGGGTTACACATTATTGAAGTTAAGGATCCCTAATTTTTTTTAAATCAAATTTAGCCTATGTTACTCAGGGAATGAAGACCTCAGAGTGAAGACTTAGCAAAATGCTGAAGGACATCCTCAGTCAACAGTTTTGAACAATTTTCACAAATAAACTTTTCTCGGAAACAGAATTTATGAATAACTAGCATTCCGCCGAGGCATTTTCCCGCGGTAAAAAGTAGCCTAGGTATGTTCTACTCAGTAATGATGTAGCTTTTCAACAGTGAAATAATTTTTGCAATCGGTTCAGTAGTTTCGGAGCCTATTCGATTCAAACAAATAAACAAACAATCAAACCTTTCCTCTTTATAATATTAGTATAGATTAATTTTAAAAAAGGCCTCTTCCTTGACCAAGAGGCGTTGCGATTTGGCAGGAAGGTTGTTGGGGATCTCAGTTGTCGTTGGTTACACAGGTGAAGCTGCCTATTCCCTAACCTATAGTACTAGTCGGCACGTTGGGTTGGTAAAATTCTAAGCGGAGAATTAGAATTCTCTTTATGTGAGAAAAAGAAATATGGGACATCTCACACACGGCCATCTGACCCCAAATTAGGCAGTACCTGTACTATGGGTGTCAGACAGATGATATACATACATTAATAAATATACAAAATCCAGACACAAGGCATACACAAATGCTTATCACAAGAATGTTTGCCCTGGGCGGGATTCGAACCCGCGACCCTGTGCTTTGGAGGCAGACGGATTACCAACTAGCTAGGCTATAGAGGGGGTTGTAGGTAAGTAAAGACATAGCAAAATGCTGAAGGACATCCTCCCTCAGTCAACAGTTTTGAACAATTTTCAAAGAAACTTTACTCGGAAACAGAATTTATGAATAACTTGCTTTCCGCCGCGGCCCCGCCCGCGTTAACAGTTTTTCCCGTGGGAATGAGGCATTTTCATTTTATAACACCCCTATTTTTGGTCAGGGGTTAGAAATAATGCACATTGCTCATTGTAAGATCACTGCAAAACTTGAAATCTGTAAAAACGGGAGTCTGTAAAACTGGGAATCTGTAAAACTTAACATCTGTAAAATTGGGATCTGTTGGATTGGTAATGAAAATCTGTAGAATTGGGAATAATTCATTGCTTCCACTTTTGAATGTAACTATACGTCAAGTGTTGTGCAGTGTTGTTATCAGTGTAAAAACAGCTGGCCGAGGGCACGTGTACATACGATAGAATAAACAACGACAGCTGATAATGTTGTGATAACAGAATTTATTTTCAGTTCAAATACCTACCGACTTATATTTTTGTTTTTCATATAGCCTCCGTCGGAAAAAGAACAATGTCGCAAGTTTGTAACGATCTAGATTTTTTTGATAGGTGAGAAAATAACTATGACACATAAAAAGAGCTGATTATGAGATCCGAGTAGGTAATAACTTTTTTGGCGACGGAACCCTTTTGGAAAGCGAAATACTTGACGGAACCCTACAATAAAACAAACTCTGCTACATTCCAAATCTGTTTCGTTGTTGGTTTTTCCAGTACGGAACACTTCTTAGTTTTTTAAAGTGTATTCTTTATTAATAAGCATAATTAAAGTACAATGTTAACGGTCACAAGTAGTAGAATTCGGCGAGATATCAAACTTTGTATCGCTATGACCTTTATTTCATTCGTCTCATTATCTTAATTCTTGCGGTACCCCTACGGAACCCCTACGTAACAGAACACACTTAGACACTACTATTTGGTATTCTGTGCTTAGACTTAGAGTATGGCGTGGTATGGCTGCTGTAGTCTAAAGCACCGGGTCATCGGTATTCGAATTCCGCCAAGGGCAAACATTCGTGTGATGAGCACTTGTGTTTGTCTTGTGTCTGGATGTTGTATATTATATTTATTGTATTTAATTATAGAAGTAACTGACACCCCCATAGAACAGGCAATGCCTTGTCGCAGTACCCATCATTCATCAAATTACCCAAAATTCCGTGTCATGAAACAAAAACGGTTTTTAAAATTTATTTTTGTCATTTATTTGTTAGTACGAGTATAGTCATTAATTCGCTCTCTAATCCTTTCTACAAAGGTGAATCGGACAAGTGGACTTAAAATGTACAAATTAACTACGGATTATTAATCACAAAAATTATCGCCAATTATTATTGTTTACTTACATTCTTCATGTATTTTTTTATTTTCATTCTGGAGAGTTGAATGACGCATCATATCATACTGTTTCGGAACGCATAGCAGTGACGTCATTACATGATATATGGTTAGTTACGTAACATAGTATTACGTGATATTTTTGGAAAATGGGTGTGAGTGTAATACCACAGAATAAATAATAGTACTACAGAAGGTTCAGCGGAAGATCAGCATGATGCTGAGCAGTGACCTTTTTGCTTGCGACACAGATCTGTTAAATGTTATGTTTAGGTATAAATATTATGTTTAGGTATACAGTTTTTGTTTGTAAGCAAATAAAGATTTTCCTATTTATTTTCTTTTTAGAAAACTATTGGACCTATTTGAATGAAATTTTGCATGCTGGTACCTTATATCTCCGATCAACATCTTAGATAGTTTTTACCACGTTTTTACCATCTCATTCCTACGGGAAATCGCACGGAAAATTGAAAATATAACGCGGGCGTAGCCGCGGTCGGACGGCTAGCAAGTCAAATACTCGTAATATTGATTAAATAACCAAGTATTTGAGTCATTGATGTATAAGTCAGTTCCTACTTAATTTAGGTAGAAGTATTATCATGATAATTTAATTGACTTGCTCTGCTTAGTTTAATTTTATATTTTATCTGGGTTTTTACGACGGAATTTAATTATGACGTTTGTGGAATAACTGGGGATGAGTGGGGAGAAATCAGAATCACAGTACTTACCTAACTAACAGGCTGCCGTTTCTTCATCGGAATCTATAGAATAAAAATTATACCAACCAGACCTTGGAGAAGGATAAAGGCTACCTTTTACAGAAAATTAAAATGCGAGCAGGGCCGTGGGGAGAGGATAGTTAGTTGGTTTATAAATCTTGTGCAAAAAATTCTATATAAGGAGGACCATTTATTTAACACATGCATACTGGTTTTTCATATAAAAATATATGAATGCAACAATTAAAACCATAGGTAATTTACAATCTTCATTCATTTCCAGCCAACAAAAAATAAATTTAGAACAAAATACTTGTACGTTCACGTGCAAAGAAAGCTGAACACGCACATCTCAATTATCTCCCTTATGCAACGGACATAAGAACGATGAGATGCTTAACCACTTAACTTCAACTTAGCGTGCTCTTGATTGTGCGACCTACAAACTATTTGTAATTACAAAATAACTTTGTTCTGTGACCAATTAGAATATGTCATTGTTTTGAAGCATCATCGGTTTTTGTTGCCATGAAGTGACATGTTAAGCCAATTTACATAGTTATTATTAAATCAAGATGGCTGCTGTGTGACGTCACATTTTACAACCATGAATCATTCGCCTGCTTCGTGAGGTGTTGTTTAACACACTTAATTGAATTATCACTTTCTCAGAATTTCCTTATTTTAAAACGAAAGAAATACGTCAGACCATATAGTCATTTATCATCATGCATGAATGAAGATTATTAATATTATACGATTTTTACCATATTATATTATATTTATTTACTGTACGAAAATCGATTAATGTTAGGTGATGATCTGTTAATTTCCAACGCAAGTCCGGTGAAGCATGATTCGTTGTACTTTTGCGACACAAGCATACGTCATGCCCTAGATCTAAGTTGTTGAGGTGTGGTATGATTGTTGGTACCTGGTAGTGTACCTATTATATCTTTGTTTATAGGTATATTATCCGCACCATTATCTCAAATACATTACTTTTTTCAGGCCCAAGTAAATAGACCTTAGGCTAACGTTAAAAAATATTGCACCATAGAAGGCATACCCCATAGGCATAGCATAGGGTTCAACCAAGGCACAGAATAAATAATAGTACTAGGTACCAAGGTGATGTCAAACCAAGGTCACCTCGTCTTTACCATGGGAAGGTGAAAACTATTGATCGCGAGTATTTTTGGCGGTGACGGCAACCATGCGGCTATGGTGTACTATCAAGAGCAAAACACGCGCTTCTAGATATTCTCCCATCCAATAACATTAAATTTAAAAAAATAAAAACACATTCCACAAAACCGTTACTTGATGCTTTCAACAACTAGAAAAGAGCTGATAATCTTCAAATGGCTGAAGATAAGAACGATCTTGATTGGGACACCTTGCAAACAAAAAAAAGTAGGTCAAAATCGGCGCATCCGTTTAGGAGCTAAGATGCCACAGACAGACAGACAGATCAGATACCTACACATTTCAAACTTATAATAACACCCCTTTTTTCGGCGGGAGTTAAAAACGCGTAGTCAAACGTGCCTTTTGGATGCTTGACTACGCGTTTATAGAAATATAGAACTAAAATCGATTGTCTTGACATGATTTCCCTATAATAATGTATTTTCCTACTTTATTCATTGTCTTAATATTCTTTAGTATCAGTTATTTTTAAAGGGCATTTCATTTATTTAAGAGTTTACAGAAGTTTTAGGAGTTCAGATAAATAGGACAGTGCCCGTAAAGATTTTTGCGTGGCCCATACATAAACATTAGAAAGTTGCGAAGTCCAAACTGTTCAGTTTGGCATGCTCTTTTCTTTACTAGCTATGGTGGCCTGCGCCATTTTCCTGGAAACATATAAGTTTCCATTAACGTCATGGGTTAACGATCGACCACAATGTCGGTAGGTAATTGTTCAAATGCTTTCTGTATGTAAATAAAATTAGAATTCTAGCAAATTAGAATGGGTATAGGTATGTACCCATTTACTACATGCCGCAAATGGGTTTTCTTTAATTTTTTTCTCTTTTTACACCTTCCATACGTAATGAATGAGGTATGTTCATAAGGTAAATAATAGCCTAGGTTATCATATTGTATCGTTGCAAATGCAAAAGTCACATCACGTCAGATAAGCAAAATCGTCAAAAATTAAAAAAAATATAAAACTATTTAAGGGTTAACGAATTTGGTCATAGAAGAAAACTGTATCTTTTGTCCGTTTCAATTTATACGTAATGGCAGAAAGAATTATTTAAAAATTGGCTATTAGATGATATTATCTGTATTATCACATCACGAAGACATTTTAAGCAATTTTTTTTACCGCGGGACGGGGGCTATTTCATATTTATTAATTTGAAATGGAAATACAATCAACCGATTGGGGCCAAATCAAAACCTATCACTTAAAACGATAATTATCCACGTGGTAAATTCACACGTGCTAGATCACATTCATATGGAACATTATTTGCTTTGAAGTACATACAACACGTTTATAGAAGGTATACATAGCCTTGTATACTAGCTACATATAAACAAACTCGGCGATAAACGTCTCTGTGTGCGTTTTGTTTTGACGCGGAAACACACACAAGCAAGACTTTAACAGTTATCGTTACATACAACAGTTTAAGGCTAACCCACACAAGCGCAGATGTTTATGTGGACGATTTTAGCTCGTGAATGACGCATGAGGGGAGCGGGGGGCTTGGCAGAAGCCGGTTTATATACGCTGAGCCTTCGCTTCTGAACCAGTTACTTTCCTGAAGTAAACAAACAAAGTCCTCCAGGGGAAGATTCAAGGGTTCTCGAGGCTGCAAGCCAAAATGGGTATGTTAATTTTCTTTTTTCAGATTCGGATCAGGGGTCCATCCGGTCGAATAAGAACTTGCCTGCATTTTTTTCTGGACCCTACCATTGCATTCCTTAACGAAAACTCAACAGTGGAATTATACGAGTTTTTCCAAACTCTATTTAGATCACATGCTTATTTTAGTGTCACGCTCACACCGATATGAAATCATTAAACATAAACCATTATATATATTCTGTGCATAAACTCCCAATCATGACCAGACATTTATTTAGCTCATTAGAAATAGGATATCCTATTTTCACCAAATCGTCGACGTAGAGTTTCAGGGTTTTCGTCATTTCTGTAAGCTTCTACTGAAACGTCTTCAATCATTCAAGGATCTTTTTGATAATATTAGGTTCATAAACCTCTTCTTCTTCATTAAGATTCTCATACATAATCAGTAAAATTTTGCAGTTTGTAAGAAAGACACATTTCTTTAGCATTCTTTCAACATACGAATACTGAATCCGACTTAGAACATAAAAGAATTTGTTCCATAATTCCCAGACGACAACGGAGGAAAGCAATTGTCAATATTTAAAATTTCCAAACGATTTAAAAATAACAATTTCAGTAAAATAAAACATTCCACTTTTGATTGATAACATCGATCGATTTGTGGTTTGACCTTGAACTAGCTGTGTGACTCAATCGATACTGCATCACGCCATTACAATGTGATGTGACATATTATATGTATACAATGGCATCAATTACTATTGTGAGAATGTAAGCTGACGACTTCGAGAAGGATTCTACGTCATCTGTCAGGAATACAAAATAATTTCGGATGACGTGATCATAGGGAGTGGAAAATTTGTATGTGAAGGTTGAGGATTGGTAAAAAATGCGAGTTGGTTTTCCACGGTGAAGATTTTGAATTTATGGTCTAACATATTAAGAGACGACGTTAGTGTTTTCTAGCTAAATACTGTTTTCAAATGTTAATCGGGAATATCAATGGAATAACAAATGACTATTAATTTATTAGGGCAAAAACTATTGACTCAAAACTACATTTAAAATTAAAAACTTTAACTACTCTCTTTGCGAAAATTCGCCAGTAATTACCTGTGTCACTTAAGTGCACAAATATTGCATAGCAACAACAGCACACGGCAATCCTTGCATACATTGATAATTCCACTAGCCCTATCTCTTTTGTTGCGTGTGCTTAAACCTGGTTGAAACCGGTTCAGATCCAGATTTGGCTCATTTGTCCTCTCCCCCTTCACCACGTACTCGTTTGCCGCTTAGTCCTACTCCAGTAATTGAATTGTCCAGTGTCCACCCCTCTTTGCATATTACGCAGCACATTTAGTATGTGGGCGTAGAAACTGGATTCTAGCCACAGTGAGCGTGATTTGATTAGCTAACACGTGGCTCTTAGGTTTGTGACTACATAATGTACTGGACTCGTTTAGATGGGATATTTTTCTAAATTGGATTATAGCCGACAGTCAAATAATGACCGAGTCAGATAGCTTCATGTCATTTTCAAATCACGGATTCTTGAATTCAAACAATTAGCTGATTCTATCCCGAGTATAATAGACTAGCATCTTACTTAAGAATCGTAAATAATTATAATCGGATTATCTTTAGTTTTCTAGGTCAATACAAGGTCTTATTTCCGACAATGGATTCCTATATCATAAGCTGTTGAAGAATTTTGCCTTAATCCTAATGTACCTAATGGCTAACCTCTACCTTTCTTCTTTCCAGAAACGTTAAGTATAAAACCGTTAATTAAGCATAATGAGTGGTCTCCGGAGTCGTCTGCGAAAGCAGGCGTTGAGGCCACTGGGGCAGCATCGTACGTGGCTAGCCCCGTCGCGTCAACCTCGAGCGAGGAGCGCGCGATCCGCCGCGTCGTCGGCCGCTGGGGCGCCGAGTGGTTGAGCTGACTCGGCAGCCCGGCCTCCAAGCCCGCCGGCCCTTCTTGGCCGGCAGACCACCCCCTACCGCCGCCCCGGTGGGGGGCTTCCCGCCCGGCTCTGCACCTCTCCTTGCAACAGTACGAGGATCTGGTCGCAAAAGCCGAGGCGCTGTTGAGTCGTCTCGTCGTCTCAGAGAACTATGACTCGGTTAACAACTTCATCGCTTTACACGACGCTTATATGGCCTCTCCGGACCCCGATTTACTACCCTTCTACCAGAAGTATAATCCACCAATCAGGGCTAAGAAGAATACATGTGTGGGTCTCGGTATGGAAGTAATGAAGAAACTGAAGATTCTGGAGAAGGATTTCCCTGGGATAACTAAGTCGATGATGCTGGTGTCTTGTGATGAGAACATCCAAGATTTGGTTGACTATGCTACTTCATCTCCTGGTCCGCAAGGGTTCCTGATTGAGACAGAGAAGGACCACGTGATGGTAGCTATTCACGTGAGGGTTAATGGAAGACCTGGTATCTTCCTGTCCGATTTGGGCTACCATATTTCCAGAGTTGTCACCGTGATGGCTGATAGATGCTACCCACATACTGGTAAGATTTAAATGTTCTAAATCACAATACAATGTTCCAAAAATAAACATTTCAATAGTATTTTAAACACAATTATTTTCTTGACAGGCTGGTTTACCCAATCAGACGAGCCGCATTGCCGCAAGGAATACATGTACCAACTTAACGGTATGAACAGCAACTATGTGGAGTGGCACGAGAGGGAGACCAGGGGTGCCAACGTGAAGGAACGTCTCTCCCTCATCTACGTCGCTAAGGCTTACCTATCTGCTGTCAGTGTCACGGAGAAGAGGAACCTGATTTGGGATCTAAGGTATGTAAAAAAGGGTGTGCTTAACATCTGTTAAAAATGGACTATAACTTTGTATCTTTTGAGACATCATCGTCATCATTGTAGACAAATGAACTCGCTGCTGAACATAATCCTCCACATAGATCTCTTCAACGATCAATACAGCTACCTTATGTCAAATGTTTTATTCTAAAGTTAATAGGTATGCCATGAAAAAATAAACTAAAAGGCAGTTCAATTTAATGACGATTGATATTAACATAGCCATATTAAGATTGAGAAGTGCCTTTGTTTTAATTATTGTTAGTTTAAAATAAGATTTTTTTGTGACGTGGCTAACAGAACAACAAAACTCCAAAGTAGACCATAAAGGGATTTTACATTTCGTTTTGATTTACTTATGATACGTTATCATCAGCATTATCACAATTATCATGGATATTTCAAGAGTACTTAAGCATCAATCTGTAGGTAAACAATACAACAAGAACATAGTCATTGGACGATAAAATGCTAAGTTGTTGTATCAATATTTTCCAGGAGTCTTTTGGCAAGGGACCCTAAGGGTCGTCTCACGGCTGGTATCTACTTCCCGCTGAAGGCAAAAACCCAAGAGTTCACAATCTTCTACGAGGGCAACAACGGCAAACAGAGAAAGAAGATGAAGTTCGAGACATTTTTGGAAAGGCAAATGGTAAATACATTTATATGGGTAATATTTTTTTTGGGATTTCTACTGCAGTAATACAAAGATTTCTACTACAATAGTAGACTCATAAAGGCATCCCAAGTTGGTCGAGAGGTATTTCTATAAACGCCACGACATGGCAAGCGGGTTTGGGTTCGAAGTTGTTAGTCTACCTACAGGTAACCGCTGTAGCCTAATCCCTGTTTTATGTAGAAGTATTTTTACTAGTAATATTCTTCTATACTTCTCTTAACTTCGAACCCATACGATAAGTAAGTAAGTTCTCTTTTTTTCCTATTAAGAGTAGGCCAAAACCAATTGTAAGGCAAAAATAATACGGCTTGATTGAAATTTAACCAAATTATACGAATCCGGTAAATCAAGATGCTTGAAATCCGTCGACAAAGCTCACTCCAGAACTTCCCAGACTGATACATTTAAAACCTGTCAACTCCGTCTAGACCGGCCCATTATAGGAAGGGGCCGCGGCGAATTATACATGCAAGGGAGGCACACCCCAAATGAAAGGGGAAGCTGTGTCCGAATAAATAAATAACGATGTACGCTCAGTTTTTTTTTTCCATACCAAACCAACAAATATATAGATAAAATTTCATCAAAGATCAACGAACGGCTGCTGATTAAAAAACAAACGTTGATTTTTATTGCATATAACTTTACAAAAAATAATCTTTGTACCTTGTAGTGGAAGATAATCTTTATATCTAACTTTACATTAGAAACTCTGAATTAAATCAAAGATAGGTATTTACGATACAGCATAAACATTTCAAGATCAAACCCTGGGCATTCTGCCAGATCAGATACCAAAATATGGAATGTTGAAAATTCTCCAGTCGATGAAAATAAATGTTGTCTGTTGACGTCATTCAATATAAATACAGATTTCGGTTTGACGAAAGTGAAGTATACGATCGTTGACCTAGTCCGGTGAATCTTGATTCGTCGTTCTCTTCCGACTCAAGCATAGGTCATTTTTATTAATTTCATAATTGCAAAACGTAAGACCGTTTTATGATAAAAATAATCTTTAAGATCGTTTTAATCATACCTACATTGCTTCGTAAAACACCAAACGAGTTAGTATACCAAACTAAAAAGTATAATACAGATAATAATATATAATCATTCAATCATGATCATAAAAATTTACTGTTTCAGTCAAGTTGTAGTATAATTAATTCTAAAGGTAGATCGTACATGCAAAAGCGTCAAACTCAAACAAAGCCATAAAATGTAGTGTAATTATTTTTTGTTTATTTAAAAGAAAAGTATATGCGATATTGTTCTTTTATTTAAATACCTCCTCGGCTTCGTCATTCCATAAATTACCTTAAGAGCATGATTAATCGGTAACAAATGTATTGTAAAACCCTTCGTTTCTTTACTTACAGATCCCAGATGAGGTAGTAGATGAAGTGGAGCAATGCTGTGAGCAACTGCGCTTGCGCGATGGGGAGCTGCTGTCGATCCTCAAGCGACTGGCCGCCATCGTCTCTGATGAGGAATACATGGCTGAGCTCCTCGAGATCAACAGCAAGATCGTTCAGCTCTCTGCGGGCTCCTAAATTAACAGCATCATCGTCTGATTGTCATCTGGCTCCTAAATCAACAACAACATCTTCTAATTACCATCTGGCCGCTAAATCAATAGCAACATCATCAGATTCTTTTATGGCTCCTAAATCAGCAGCAACATCGTCTGATTGTTTTATGGATCCTAAATCAACAGCAACATCGTCTGATTGTTTTCTGGCTCCTAAATCAACAGCTACATCATCTTCGGCGTCTAAATCCACAACAGCAAAGTCTGGCTCCTAAATCAACACAAAATCGTCTGATTATCTTCAGGCTCGTATATTCTAATGAGTATTCGTAAGCATTGAGCAGCTTATCTGGAATAATAAACGGAATGACTACAGAGTCAGATTGTGGAGCACTTTGCTAGCGTCTGTATTTCTGAATGCTTATATTGAGCTCTGTTTGAAGCCAGGGTGAAAAGGAATTTTCTGGGCGATCTCGCTCCATCCTCGGCCTCGTCTCGCCCGCTATGTGGTCCTGATTGAGACCAAGAGAGAGCACATCAAACATGTTGCGATTTTTAAATGGCTGACATCAACAACGACTGCTTTTTATGAAACACAGAACGGGTTATTATTATTCGGATATGTAACTGAAATTAAAAGGAGAAGACATAAGAATGTAACATCACCTTTGGCGATAAATAACACGATCTTTCTACAAATGGATTAAAGTTGATCAGATTATGGACTTCTATGGGAGATGCCATCAGAATAGATGCGTCGTACACTATGATTTCGTTTTAGTTATTTATTAGATATGGGATTTAGTGTTTCTCATTTAATACTTTTTCATTAGATACTCATTGAGCAATATTCTTACTTTCATGATAGATTTCATTTTCATAAATATTTTCAAAATGAATATTAAAACTTTAGGTAGTCGTAGATTTACCAAGCTCTCCGAGAAATTTAAAAAGAGACGATTCAAATAAATGGAAATAAAAAATAATAAAAATACTTCAGAAGTTTCATTTATGTATTAAATTGTACCCCCATAATGTCAATAACTGACCTCACTAACACCTTGGTCACTATGGCTCATGTAAGGATATACGACAGAGACAGTTATAGCCCTAAAATTATGGAAAGAATAAATATTTTACATAGTTATGTAGAAAGAGAGCTCCGTTTTCCTTTCTGTCCTGCTGATGTCAGTTCTATAGAACTTAATGAGAACTACCCATATTTTTAGTAAGAAGTAAATATGAATATCCTAGGATACTTGATTTCCTTATTTCCCTGCGACATAAATACATAAACATAACAAATATACAAAATAAACTTACCATTAGGGTGTCGTAAATAAGAATTTGAAGCGTCCTCGCCTCGCGATGAGATTTTGAATTGAGGAAAATAGAAAACAATTCTATTCAGAAATTGAGATGGTGACAGTATCGGTAACAGAAAATAAAGGACAGCTTTATTCAGAAAATGAACGACATTTTACATTGAAATAACATTTATTTTCTTACGTATAACAAATAAAATTATACTGTTTAAACGTATATCAATGAGGAGTGGATAAATAATGAGCAATCGCGTTCTATCTACTATACAAAATAAATAAATAAATACAGTTGTTTTATATGTTTATTTATTCCTTCCGAGTCTAGATTTCTCTCTATATTATTAAGTTTACCCGGCTTGACATTTATACAGGGTGTAACTGACAGCTCAGCAAATACTGAAAGGACACGCTCAGCGGAGCCTCTTGTCCAAAGAAATTCTCGGATAGAAAAAAAACTACACTCCTATAATACAACACCGTAATTTTGATCGGACAATTTGTATGGAGATGCCATTCCGATCATATCCTTTCAGTATATACAATACAATACATACGTATACACGTACACATGTATAGTTTAATAAGCCGTGACTAACATCCAGTATATTATAATATTTTGCCCTTATACAAAAGGTAGGTATACTTTTAACGGTCAAAGTCGAAAACGCACTACGCGAAGTCCAAAGTGTTCAGATGAGCGTTCTTTTTTAACTTTATACATAACTAATAAAGATCTATTATTTATAAACATATTAAGGTTTAGTAACATTATTGTTATAATACTCTATTATTCGTATCTCCATAATAATTATTGTTTGTATATTTTTTGTAGCGTAGCATCTGTGCTACGGCGTAGCAGTTCGTAGCACTTTTTCCCTATATTCAATTAATTCTATTATTTCTAACTAGCTGTCCGCCCGCGTTGTTTTTTGACTTATTCGTGCAGTTTCCCGCAGGAATGAGATAATTTCCCGCGGTAAAAACAATCTAAGATGTTGACCGGGGATATAAGGTACCAACATACACAGTTTCATTCAAATCGGTTCAATAGTTTCGGAGATTAGCCCGTATAAAAAGACAAACAGATAAACAGATAAAGTATTAAAATACATAGTCTTCCTTTTCTTTCTGACATTTTTTTTCTAGTGAAAAATAATCCCTATGATGAAGCCTATCGATCGGTATGATAAAACTACAGGGTATTTTTTTTTCTCGTGTAGCGGGTTAAGTGTAAAGAATTCATGACACGAGATATAAAGGGCGTCCCACGGCTATGCCACATGGAGGGAAGTAAGTAGCTTGAATATTGTACATAGTACATTTTATTGAAAGACGACTTTATTTCAATTTTTAAAAATATTAAAGCTGCATTTATATATTTTTTAATAATTACAATATGGTTGAACCGGGAATTTAAACATGTATTTGTTGCGTATAATATATTTAATATCATCAAGCAAAGTCAAAGGAAGATGCTAGTGTTTGAAAGATCCCACGCAATCGAGTATTCCTGGATATTTTCCCTTTCATCCTGAACTTGGCAGGAATGTAGGTTAAGGTCGAGAGAGTTTCGCAACCTAGAATTATCTTTTTAAAGGCGATAAAACTTTTACGTACTTTGTTCGATTTATAAAATCAAGCAACTGGTTGTGGTTTTTTTAATTTCATAATTTCATGATATTTTTTTAAATGTGCATTTTAGTACATTAAATACTTATTACTTAATTTTAATAAGTTTCAACGTTAAAAATCAATAGAATTTACGTATTTAATTTTACTTTTGAACAGCATTTACAGAAAGGAAGTCTTACTGATGACAGTAATTTCTACCAGGCAACTGTTAGGGTACAGGACTTGCAACGACAAATGAGGAGCAAGAAAACAAAAACATGAACTATTTCTAGTGTATGTATTCTACATAATATACACATATTTTGTCTAATTTACCTGGTAGGTATTTATAGTTAACTAGCGACCCGCCCCGGCTCCGCACGGGAAAATGGTTACTGTGGGTTATTCTTGAGTATATTATGCATGTTTTATAAATATAAACCTTCCTCTTGAATCACTCAATCTATTAAAAAAAACCGCATCAAAATCCGTTGCGTAGCTTTAAAGATTTAAGCGTACAAAGGGAGGGATATAGGGACATAGGGACATAGGGACAGAGAAAGCGACTTTATTTTATACTATGTAGTGACAATACGCGGTGCATGCGTAACAAATTATACCTATTCAAAACAATAGTAATATGACGTGGTTAACATATTGTTATAATTTACACAAGTTGAATGGGAAACCAAACAAATGAACAACGATTATATTTAAAACAATTGACAGACAAAGAAACTCGTGAATAGTAAATTATAGCATTCATAGAGTTTTGTTTTTAATACTACTATTATAATATAATAGGACTGAAGCATTATAATATTTGCAAGTTTAATATAGTTGAGATGTATTTTTGAGTAGTTTATACTGCCCCCTTTTTTTTAATTGACCTATGTGTCGAAAAGGTACGACCAATCAAGCTTCACCAGACTTGCGGACACCGGACACCGGACTTGAGGAGCAGAAGACTCTACCCCAAAAAAAGTCATATACCAATGCGTCTAGGGGCGGCTCCAAGGAGCCTCGGACCACGGCCTAGCGCGTTGATATTGAAAAACATCGTGAAGGAGACGACGCCTGAGGGGCTCCGTCTCTGATTTTCAATTTTGATTTTGGTTCCGCCGGCGGGTGCGGGCGTTGTTACCTGAAGGGTATTCGCTACCAGAAGGGCATTCTGTTAGGTGTAATCTAAATTCTTTGGCTGCTTTAACTGCATCAGTGATTTCGTCGTCAAGGATATGTTTCGGACGGCGGCGGCGGAACCGCGTGGTGGGGTGCGGGAAATAGCCTGTACACTTAACAACATAGGGATTGGGATGGGAAGGGCCTTCATGAAGCCACTAACGGAAAGGTAGTTTACTGCCCCATGGTTTTACTTGTATTACTAATCGTTAAATTAACAATGAAAATTAATTTTAACATGTCTTTCCCCTTGATTTTACTCGTATCTGCTGCTAATTACAGATTTTTATAATAAGTATCATCATCATTAACAGCTCATATACGTCCCCACCAAGGGGCTTGAGCCTTCCCTTTAATTAGGGTGGACAGGTCTTTGTCGACCACGCTGGCATAGTGCGGGTTGGTCAACTTCACACACAACTTTTGAATAATTTCGCAGATGTGTGCAAGTGTTCTTACGTTGTTTTCCTTCACCGTAAAAGCGTCGAATAAACGTACATATGAATTAGAAAATCGAAGACACATTGGTACGTGCCTAGGCTTAAACCCGCGAACTTCCGAATGGAAGTCAACGGGCCTAGCCACTTGGCCACCGACAATCTTATAATAAGTACGAGTATATTCAAACAATAATAATAATTATTGCATTTATGCTGTAAAAGCTATCTATGCAGCAATATAGGTACCTACCTACCGTAATCTACTTATCATTAGGTATTATCCTACTTTTTTCTATATAAAGATTTAAATCATGAATCTCCGAAATGTAAGTAACTTTCACATAACTTCTGAAAGACAGCATTTCATTTCATTTATTTATTTGCAAATGCACAGGTTTAAAAGTTCTTATATGTCTTGATAAATAGGTACATGTGACGCCCTACAAGGGCACAGCAAAAAGTCAACTAGCTTTACTTATAAAAATGTTTCATAAGATGATTCTATACATAAAGAAACAGCTATCTAAACAGCAATTTTCAAAAACTGTTTCAGATAAATAGTTTATCAGAGCACACGTTAACCTAACGTGAAATGAAAGTGCGACTTGCTCTCGCAGTAATCTCTCTACACGTTATCACGTTATCAACATAATATGTCACGTTGTCGAATAACGTGAGGTTACGTTGACACGAGAACATGTACCTAGGTCCTGTTTGTTACGAAGTTGTTTTGATTATAGGACAAATTATCTTATTCGGCGTAAAGTCAATTAAGTTTTCGATTGGTTTGTGTGAATTGGAGAGCGATATAATAGCTGTTTTGAAATGTTTGGTAACGTTAGCGAATAAACTAAATATTATGGAAATGAAAACAATTTTTATAAGACCGACTCTCAAATCTAAAAAAAAAACAGGGCTCTATATATTTTACTTTTGAATGACACAGCTGATGTCAGCTGATGTCGTTTTAAATAATCATAGAATCATTGTCCATACGTATGGGTTTGATGAAAAAAGTATGTAAGTATGGGGAACCCCCAAAATTTATTGTTTTTTTTTCTATTTTTGTGTGAAAATCTTAATGCCGTTCACATAATACATCTACTAACCAAGTTTCAACAGTATAGTTCTTATAGTTTCGGACAAAAGTGGCTGTGACATACGGACGGACAGACAGACAGACAGACATGACGAATCTATAAGTGTTCCGTTTTCTTGCCATTTGGCTACAGAACCCTAAAAAAGCACCAGTGCGTTTTTTTTTTTTAATTGACCTATGCTAGGAACTACTATTTGGTATTCTGTGCCTATGCTTGAGTCGAAAAAGTACGACGGATCAAGCTTCACCGGACTTGCGGGGGAGCGGAAGACTCTACCCCAAAATCAGTGCGTAATGCCCTTAGCCACGTGTGTGGAGACCTTTATCGTAGGGTCATTCCATTCGGCACGCGCCCGCGGCCGCTCAGCTGTGTTGAGGGGCGAGAGCGGGGGGAAGGGGCAATTCCGCATGCGCAGAAGTCATGACGCCACGTTCATGTTGAAATCACAAAGTAGCTGTTACTTTTTGTAACGGTTATTTTTGTAATGTGTTACTATTTCGTTGTCGTTAGTATATCAATTGGAATATGGGTTTTATATATGGCGCAGTTCGACGCTGATTTTATTTTATTGAGTGTAGTTATTTTTTGTTATTACCTATATTAGTTTCGTGATTAGTTTTGGTTACGATAGATTTTGTGGAGAACAATCTAATACGACGTTACATTATTACATTTCACAGCCATTCACTTAGAACTTTTCAACATTATCCGAAAATGTACGAAACCTGAACTTACTTCCCCCCATATTATCCGTTCCGATAACAGATATCGCAAACGATAATTTCGTACATTTTCCTTGCCCCGATATTGTATCGGTGATTAGGATTTTGGGTGGTACTGATAATGGGGAAACACTCTTCTTCCAAACTTCCAAAAAAAGTTACATTTGTTTAACCATTCAAAATAATACGGAACATTGAGTAATATTATTATATTTTTGTTTCTTTTGTGGGCAATTAAGCCAGTGTTTTTACTTACTTAATATTATAAAATAGTTCGTCAAATAATAAAAAAACTCTATTATGTTTTGGAAATAACAGTAACGTTAAAGTAACAATAACGTTAAAATTGACACTGAACCGCACTAGAGTTGTAAATAAATATTCATAAGCGCTCGCACGGCGAAACTCAACGATCAGTTTGTCTATTGTGGTTACAGGGGATTCACGTCTCTGCATAGAGCGCGCCCGACAGGCAGCGAACTAGTTTTCTTTTTTTATTTGGCTTCTAGCCGTTGTATGGGTAAGTTATTTTTTCTTTTTTCCTCACACTTCCCTCCAGCCAGTCTCTGTAAAAATTTCGCAAACATAAGTGTTTATATAGGTTTAAAATTACGAACAATGTGTACGTTTCGCGCATGCATACTTCGTGGTGCAACGTAAAAACTGTTTTGTTTCCAACGCAAACAAGTAAACAAAGGATCGTTATGTTTTAGAAACTCGCCACGGTAATCAGATCTGGAGCATGTTTCTGTAACAATCTTGTTGCTGTACACATTTTTATTACCGGGGGCCATGTTTCTTTGGCTCAAATACGCGAGGGGTGGAAGACGAATGTAGAGACAAAATTTTAGTAAAGAAAAAAGAGAAAACCATGGTAAAGTGTACGGTTTAGTTTAGTCCTATGCGTAAAAAAGCGTACCTATTCTATTCATACTACCAATAACCTACTTTACTTCTCGGTTCAAAGTCATACATAATTTAAGACAACTTTCACTCAAAATTATATGCGTTTTGTTCCCTAGTGTTACGAAATGTAAATACCTACCATTGACTACTTGACTACATTCTACTTTAACGATCTGGTAAACGTTATTTTCCTTGTTTAGTTACCTAGATACCTTATTATTTGAATAATAACGATACGTTATTGTTAATTTCTACCTCTAAGTAATAAAAAACGCTACGTATTTACTATTTCATTTTATGAAATATTTTTATAATTTTACTTTTAATAACTTTACATAAGTATACGATACAAAAAGTACATTTCCTATATTTATTATCATATTATTAACAAAATATGTATTTTTTATTTAGTTACTTTCATATCTAATTCTACAAAATATTATCTAAATTAGAGTACCTAATTGATTATATTACCATTATCGGAAACATGTCGACACTCAATGCCATTATATATTCTGGTTCTAAGCGATTATAACTAGTTTGAATGCCTCATTTAAAAGACATTATAATCACAAATTCTGTGCAATTACAAATAATTCAGAGTAGCTCTAAAAAATCTAAATATTCAAGACCATTTATTAAGATAAATCGGAAAGATTTCATAGAAATTTAACTTATGTTTACTTAAGTAAACTACTAAAACTCCTCATTATCCAAGATCCGATAACAAAAAATACCAACAAAGAATGACGTATGATGATTTGAACAATAATATAATAACAGCTATTATCTTATGTCTCGGGGAACAATTTGTTTATGAGATATTCGTTGATTCATAGAGTTGATTATACTATTTCCTAGTTTCCCTTTTATACGAAACGAACGTGACTAAGAATGAGTCACAGGCATTCATACTAACTATAATTTGTAGTAATGGTACAATACAACACCTACAATATTTTGTTAGTTAATTTCAAGTTGTTATGAAATAAGTACTTTTTATTTTTAACTATTATTTTATTTTCGTCTCTATTATTTTTATTTCGAACATGGACACTGGCACAAAAAATATATTAATATCTAGAGCCTTAAATAGAAGAAAAAATACTAAATATTAAGTGCAAGTACCTATACCAAACAGTTGAGCGAAATTGTTTGTTGGTATCTTTTTTTTTTCGATTTGATTTGTTTTTTTATAGGGCGGTTTTTATCTTTGTATGTAGGTACCTGTTTCGAGATTTTTTTGGAATACAACAAAAAATTCGACACGCGTACTGTGATTCTTATAACAACACGGTGGTGCAAAGTCCAAAGAGTTCACCTAGCTCTTGGTATGTTAACCTCGAAACCGACACGATAAGCCAGCTTGCTCTTGACTGTACACGCAAAGAAATCTATACATACACAATCGTAAAATAATAGAACTGTCTGAACTAGATAAATTTATACTCACGGAATAAATTAAAAAAAGAAAATAAACCGTTATTTACACAAAAATGTGGTGAAAAGTATTACATAGGATAAAATAGGACAAGGGGTTGGGAGTACTTAGGAATAAGTAAATTTCGCTCTTAACAAGAGTTAGGCAACACTTTAGATACTTAATATAGGATAGCCAATAAAATCTAGGTCTATGTATGGGTAACACACAATGAACCAAAAATAATTGGTATCCAAACAGAGAGACAAATCATTCAAAATATACTTATTTACAAGTAATATAAAAAATATAATTTCAAGGAAACTAGAATTCTATACCTACACAATGTTGTACAAAATTATTGATTATCATGACATGACAGTCCGTCACTGTTTGTGACGTCACAAAGAAGAAAATACGTGGGTAGATGTTTTATTTATTGAATGATTGTATGGGTGGGTGTGTGGGTGTGTGTGTAGGCCCACGCGTGCCTTAATGACTATCAGGTTAGGGTTAATTACTTGTAATAAAATAACGTTACTTTTATTGCTCGTCTGACTCCCTGCTGAAATCGTATAATTTCTGGTCAAAAAAGTACGACGAATCAAGCTTCACTGGACTGGGGGAGCGGATTTCTCTACCCCTAAAGTAGTCATGTACCAACGCGTCTAGGGGCGGCTCGAGGGAGCCTCGGACCTAGGCCTAGCACGTTGATACGGAAAAACATCGTGAAGGAGACGACGACGCCTGAAGGGCTCTCTGATTATTAGTTTTGATTTAGGATTCTGCCGTTCATTCAGGTTTCACGCGGTACCTACCTACCATACCCTAAGTTACCTGGAAGAGATTGCGGTCATGGCGATAAAGCCACCCGTTGACCACGTTGTCATACTTCCATGAATTTACACTTTTCTGTCATTATACACTTTCATACCAACCAAATAGTAATTTTAATCGGACGATTTGTACAGAGAAGTCTTTTTTTTTGTTTCCAGTAAAAGTTTATTTGAAAAAGTTGATCAGACAGAACCATCGACTGAGCATATCCTTTCAGTATTTACTAAGTTAAAGTTGGCTACATTATTTGACATCAAAAATCATGATTCATGTCGTGCAGGCAGACCGTGCCAAAGAATTATACATACAAACATACATACACTTAAAAACGTTAATCCCCTTCTAAAGTCGGGTAAAAATGCGTGGGCGTTTAATGCAATGACAGGTTAGAGTGGTCAGTCCAAGCGTGGGCGAAAGGGCAGCAAACAAGCTTGTTCTATGTAAACGCCCACGGTGGTTATTATTACATAGTACAGCCTTACAGTTGGATGACGCATTTCATGAACTTTCAGTTATAAATAGCCTAATTGTTTGAGATTAAGGGCACAGAATACCAAATAGTAGTCCCTATTAAGGGTGAGGCCAGAAAGCGTTATATTTGAGTTGTGGTTGTAAGTCGCTCATTTTCGGTCGCGCAATTTCTGTTTCATACAAAATATTTCAGTCGCCGTGTGAACGAAATAGGTATTTTGTATGAAACCGAATGTAGCAGAAAGACCAAAAAAGCGCGACCCACAACAACTCAAAAATTACGCTCGTCAGGCCTCAGCCTAAATGTCTGGCATTGGATTTTTAAAAAAACTCACGGTTAAAAATATTCTTTAATAATTTTTGTGTTGTCTACTCTTTGTTGTTGCCTTTCAGAATAATATTATAATTATAATTATGTAGGTAATTACTTGGTAATTATTAAATGTATTGTGTTAGAAAAGACTTTAAAAGGTACATTAAAATTGATCGTACTCACAAAATAATAATGAAAAACAAAAAAAGTCTTAAGATTAATATAATTTTTAATACAGTTTAGATGTAGGTAGTTAAGATTGAGGTAAAGTAAGATTAAAAGATTTATTAGATACCTTATCTTTGAAAGCGGATTTATAAATCTTAGTTTCTACAGAAACGTATGCACTTATGTTTAGATATATGTTTGTTTATCTAGGTTTATAATACAAAGTCATTATGAATTGGCAATAAAAATGGATTTTTTACAAACATTTTTAGGTTTTTTTTTAAATGTCTACCTGAGCGGGCAACTTCTAAAACAATTAACTGTTACTAAAACTCTATCATTAAATAAGTTTCACATTACATAGCGTCTCCGTTGTCTATAGGTACTAATATTATACAGAGGAAAGATTTGATTGTATGTTTGCACTTAATAGACTCCGAAACTACTAAACCAATTTTAATGAAACTTGGTACAAAGATAGAGTACCTAGACTTGTGGAAGCACATCGGGAAAACTCCTCATTCCCACGGGAAAAAATGATAACGCGGGTGGAGGCGCGAGGCAAAAAAATTAGTTAAAATAAATCTAGACATACATTACTACTTAAAAAAGAGAGGACGCAAATAATTAAAAACTAAAAAGTATATAAAGCGATGGGAAATTATTACAGTAACCGAAGTAATAATACGAGTAATAAATAACAGTGTCCTTTGTACAGTAAAACTGATATTGCAGGCGTTATTAGTAAGTCCAAGGTTCTATTGTGGCCTTAGGAAATGAATGTAGCTTCTATTATTACAGCTACCGTATGATGTTTTGAAACCAGGGAGGCAGGGTATTGGGCAACAAAGATATTATTATAAATAGAAAAAAAAACTGTATATTTATTCTCTTTCAAAATATTACGAAATTTACACTAACACACATTATACCTGAGATATTATACTCGAAGTTACTGGTATTCGTAACATAAATTTAAGATACGGCATACCTACGTAATGCGTTCTTTTACCAAACGGGGTATAAAATAATTCACTATTTAAAAAATACGCTGTCACAGACAGACCGACAGACAAGCCAAAGAAAGATGAGACCATCCATGTTGTATAACTATTGGTCCCGGCTACTATCTACCCTCCTGAGGCCCAGGGCTCTAAATCATTTTATTAGCTAAAGGCCCACGGTCCTTCACATAGGACTTAATGGTAAAGGCCCAGAACTTTGAACAAATGAAAAGCTACCTTAAGGTGATCAAATATGCTCCATATTTTTTTGGTGACTTGTTAGGGTCAGTTAGTACTCAGTAAGGTAAAAAAAACTGGAATATTGTAATACCCTTAAAAAGGCCTTTGGGCTGCACTATCTTTAAATTAAGATTTATCTAAAATTATGTATTTCTAAATTTAATACATAAAATGTATAAATTATTTGTGTTTTAGTAAAAATACAAACAAAGTATTATAATTTACCACAAGTTACTATTATTTTAATTATATAGTCTCAAGTAAGTTTGTGAAAACTTGTACAAATCCAACTGACTGTACACATTTTTTTAATTATTAAACAAAACTGCAATTTAAAACATATGAAATCTTAAAAATAAGAGTAATTCTATAGAAAAAGGATCATCACAACATTAAACGCTATGTTTTTTCAAAATTATCAAAAGAAGATATAGGGAATGTTTGTGTATTTTAATCTGAAGTGGAACAATAAGTTGAATTTACTTATTACTTATACATAGAATTTGTCGAAAATAATAAAATAGCAAAGAAATAATACAGTAATTAAATTACAGTTTAAAATATGTGTTATTTACTGGTGTAAAGATTTTTACTTATATTCATAAAATAATAATAATAAATGATTGCGATCCAAAGGCCTTTAAAAAGGTTTTCAAATTTCGTCATTTCATATTTTTACAATACTAATAGAGAGGCAAAAAATAAACGAGTATTCTTTGAGAATGGTATTTTACCAGTGATTTACATTAAAAACAATACACGGAGAGCTAAAGATTACTCAAAAATATATGGATTTACATACGTTGTCGACCAAAAGTACCCATCTCGTTCACGGAAACGTCAAAATAACAAATAAATATTTTTTTGTTGGCACAACTGCTTTGGACTATCGAATAAATAAAAAAGCAAAGGGTGCGTTCAGAAACATTATTTTCTTCAATAGCGGGAATTTCAAACTCTAATATTCGATTAGAAAAAGGGTCCTTTATAGAGTACTTTGGGTCATTATTTTATAATACTGGTTACTTCGCTGGGCCTTTACCCCTAGTCGATGGAAGGCCTTCTTGTAGTACCGTGGGCCTCAGGAGGCTACGGATATAGTCGTTTCGTTAATACGAGCCGCATCGATACGATAAGCAAGCAAGCAAGATACGCCAGTAGTCCTAACCCTTCCGTCAGTGTCTTCCTTTTGAGGCACGGAACCCTAAAAATATGTATTTGTAATTCTGTAACCATTTTAAGATTTGTAGCAAGATTCGTAGACGCCGCTACGAGAATCCAGACGTTCCTGCTACGCCGTAGCAATTAGAAATTCTACAATCACACTATTTTATACGTGAAAGTTATTGAAGGTAGATGTTTCGTCTTCGAGAAACTACTGGACTGATTTTTATGAAACATGAAACATTACAGATATAATTTATAAAAATCTTCATTTTCTTCCGCAAATGTCAAATTCAGTGTAAGATAGGATCCTAAACTAGGATAATGAGTTCCTGGCATCCCCCACAAAGCAAAAATTTCATGGAATATCAGTAGGTCAGAAAATGAAAATGACCAATTCTCTACCTACCAGCTTCACTTGTGGTCGTTGTGGTTGGTGTACTTATTACAATTTTACGGGTCTTAGCGCAATAATTTTAAATAGGTAGGTTATGTGATGTCCGCTCACGACCACGGCAGATGCAACCCCGCCGAAACGTTGGGCAAAATAAAGTATCGTACGTAATACATACCTACCTATTTAAAATTAGCGCGCTAAGACCCGTAAACAATAAAATTGTAATAATGTGTGGTAAGCGCGAAAGCCTCAAACAAACAGTAGGTGTACTTACCTAAAACAAGTTTTATTTTTATTTTAAATAGTTTTGTTTACGTAGTAGAGTAATAAGTATTATGTATTCTGTGGCGTAGTTTAGTTATCTGTGTCGGTCACGTGTCTAACCGGTGTGATCGGGCGTCAGCGACCTCAAATCGCTTCCGCTAGTCGCGTGGTATGCTCCTTACCAAACCATATGGACAGACAGTCAATATTACGTACTTTATACAGTACCTACTAGCTCCGCACGGGAAAATGGTTATTGTGGATTATCCTTAAGTACCTATATTATGTATGTATGATACATATAAACCTTTCTCTTGAATCACTCTATCTATTAAACAAAACCGCATCGAAATCCGTTGCATAGTTTTAAAGATTTAAGCATACATAGGGACATAGGGACAGAGAAAGCGACTTTGTTTTATACTATGTAGTGATGACTAGTTAGGGTAGAGCCCTCCGCTCTTCCAGAAGTGAGGTGAAATCCTTTTGAGATACATGCATAGGTCAATTAAAAAAAATTATCATACCTAATTAAGTAAAGTAAATTATTATGCTTTATTGACACCAAGAATCCCGAACAATGGAAATTTATTACTCGGCAGCATTGTAGTTTAGGTAGAAATCTTTACTAACCTTCCTTATGGTAGAGAAATTTCGATAAGAGAAAATCTATACGGGCAAATGACAAAGACAAAATGTCTCTCATATTAAATTAGATGTAGCTAAAGGTACGCCTAAATTTAGTCGCCACAAGATTTATGTAAGTTGAATACTGAAAATCGTAATATGTGTATGTTATGGTAAACAAATAGACTAACCAATTTATATAACCATAATATTTATAAATTATCTTCGTTTACGAAATTGAACGAATTAAATCAGCTACGACAAAATATTAAATAACTAAAAAGCACGTGTTGGTTAACGTGCTCTAAGGTATTTATAACAGTTACCTAGTGGAATAGGACGGAATTCTGGCAATAGACGCGTACAGAATTTTTTTATTCTTTGTGTTAAAGTATATAAATAGAATACGCATGTTCGAGTTATCTGACGCTAAGTTTACTCGGTGTAAGGTAACGTAGTTTAGAAATTTCTTTAAAAAAAATATCTCACGGGCAAAAGCTCATATGGGCATAAACATAATTTTATTTTTATGAATATTTTTTTTGTTATCTGGTTGTAATATGGATTGTATAACATTTTCCCTTTTGTAAATTAAATAGAAGCTTCTTTAAAAGCATGTTTTTAATTAACTACTTGGTAAAATACTTGATTTGATTTGGTTCGAATATTGTTTCCCAGAAAGGAATACAAAAATAAACAGATGCAAGAATTTGTTGAACAAAATACTATTGGCAGCATCAGTAGCCAATAACGATATTAGTGCCAAGTGGGTCGTGGTCGGTGACGATAATTCAGAAGTATTACAAGTATTCAACTACACCACGAACTTTTAATATGATACATATCAATAATATTTTTAAAACTAAATAAGAAATTATTCTTTCAACTACTGCACTTTATATGTACACTAGTTTTTAATTGACTGACACATTTTAAATTTGATAATGCACAAAATTATTTTGTTTTTAAACGATCAACCGCGTTGGACCTAAGAGCTATCCCGCTGCATTTAACCTCTCGATCGAATTATAATGGATTGGTTAATTATAGACTATGTATTCATTTAGTAAATCAGTCATTCGTCGCCTAAAGGCTATTTGCACCTATCAATGTTAGAATTTATTAAAATTATATTGCAAAGTATTATTTTTTAGATTCTGGAACGATTATTTTCATAGTTCGTTTACATAAATCCCATTCTTAATTGGGCATTCATACTTTCACTTTCATTTCCTAGAAATATAAAGACAATTAAATGTCGTAAATGAAACTCGTTTCCCAGAAGGAACCATTTCCTGTACAGTTCCGAGAAAGATAAATAATTTAAAAAGCTTAGTAAACAGTCCCAATATTACGTTGACTTTGATAATAAACTTTTAAAAGTTGGAAACGACTACCTGAGCACCTTTTGCTGCAGAATGTCCACTTTGCAAAATGTCTAGTGGTGAAACATTACCATATAGCATAGTGTCCAATATAAAAATGTCTAATGTGCAAAATGTCCAATGCTTACATTTGTCATTACGTGTTGGCAAAAAAAATTCAAGTGCTTATTCAAGATGAATGAATATGAACACTTCAGTTGTTAGTAAAGTACATGCGAACATAGGTACGTAACGTACGTATATTTGTTTCCTCTTTCTTGAGTCATTTAAAATTCCTGTAAGTCATCTCATCGCATATTCTCTCGCGGGAAAATCCACGCATTGCTTTGATTGCTTGATTTAATTTGATTTAATTGCTCGCGTGTTTGCCTTAAACACAATAACAAAAGATTTAAGGAAAATCAAAGATATAAATGGAAGATAAATTCCAAGTAAATCTCTACTTTTGTTTCGCGGAAAGCAAATTGAAATATAAATTCAGCCTGTTTGCACAAAACAAAACACGAATCAATTGACATAAATTGTTTTTTTACTGGCACTTATGAACTTTCCTTAGAAAATATTTGTGAGTGTTTACTTTATAAATACCTTTTTGTTATAGGCCGGGAGATGATGACAGACATTTTTAGGTTATTTGTTACAGTATGGCGGTTTTACAGGGGTCTTAGTACGCAATGACAAAAAAAATTATGGTCATAGCGCTGGTACTGGCGGCCCAATCGCGTGGCGTTAGTGAACTAGTCGGATAAATTACGAAAGTCAAACGATTTGTACCTACTACAAAAATTTTAGTATTTTCCGATAGCCCGTAAAAAATAACTAGACGACAGTGTCATGCCATACTTCTCCGGTGTGACTTACAGCCCACCATACCGACGCGAATGCGTTAATAAATTAAAAATTCAACCATTTGTACCAGGGTAATTTTTGCACAGTTTGATCATCTTCGTGCAGCCATTTACGAAAATCACCATGCCATACTTTTCGGACGGTTCCAAATGGTCGCCATACCGCCGAAAATCTGCCTTTTTTTTCGCGATTGGGCCGCCAGTACCAGCGCTATGACCATCATTTTTCTTTTTGTCATTGCGTACTAAGACCCCTGTAAAACCGCCATACTGTAACAAATGACCTAAAAATTTCTGTCATCATCTCCCGGCCTATTAGTTAATAATAATAATAATATTTATTTATTTAAGGTAACCTAAGCCCATTTGATACAATTTGGTTAGTAAAACTTATCCCATGTTGGTTAAATGTCTTCGATTATAATAAACGGCCTTATATAATATAATCTTTAATGGCGTAGCAAGTATTCAGTTCGTCGACTTCAACATACAGGACCCCTTTGTCATACCGCGGGCATCGAACCAACGACCTGTCGGCTTTTGAACTTGTGACCTACCTTTTATTGATTCATATGCCGAACGTTTAAGACCTCTAAGAATCTAGAAGAATCTAAATATCATATTTATTTCGATAGTAGATTGTAGAAAGGTACTTAATTAAAATTTCATGTTTATTGTTTGAAAATGTTATGGGTAATGTTTTTTTTTATATAACCTGCCATAAAGGGATTCGTCGCATAACACAAACCGGCGGAACTGTAATTTTTTCTCAAATTTAGGTAAAAAAATACCGCTATATTGAAAAACTATACTGAGTATTCCAACCACTTTACGGCCCCGTACACTAGTTGGTAGTACGAAGCACAAGGTCGCGGGTTCGAATCCCGCCCAGGACAAACATTCTTGTGATGAGCACTCGTGTTTGCCTTTTATCTGCTGGATGTTGTATATTTATATATGTATGTAGGTATATCAGCTGTCTGACACCCATAGTACAGGCTCTGCCTAGTTTGGGGTCAGATGGCCGTGTGTGAGATGTCCCAGATGTCCCATACAATTATTATTACTTTGAATAAGCAGTCCATCTCCTTACTAGGGATTTAGTTCAAGCGGTGAACGGCACAGTGATTCACCCATATCGTGCGCGTGAGCATCATTGTTCGAACAGTCATTTCCCGCACCGCCCGTGGCCATGACGTCACACACGCATTTAGAAACAAATGTTCTGTTATCTGGTACCAACCAACGCGCAACGTTTATGTTGTAAGCGGTCAGCGATTCTTGTGTACAAGAAATACTTAAGAGGGTAACATAAATAAGGTATTGTTTATATTTTATTGGTGTCAACACTACATAGTATAAAACAAAGTCGCTTTCTCTGTCCCTATGTCCCTATGTATGCTTAAATCTTTAAAACTACGCAACGGATTTTGATGCGGTATTTTTAATAGATAGAGTGATTCAAGATGAAGGTTTGAATGAAGAAATGTATAATACATGCATAAATAATAATTGTATTGTATTGAGTGTAGGAATACAGACAGGCAGTCTTATTGCTTAGGCGGCAGCCTAATAAGGTTCATTTGAACGTCATTATCATTTCATTACCCGACTGCAGAAAGGGGGCTATTCATTAAAATAATTTATTGTGCGTACCTATATTTTATTATCATCTTGTATCTACATACCATTTAAACATTCAGACACTCGTACGCTTTAAATATTTTGCTTTCATCTTTGAAGTAGTAAACACATTACGTGATTAAATCGTCAACAAAATATGACATAATGATAAATAATAAGTAACAAAACATTCATGTCAATATAGAAAGAGAGAAAACATTTCTTGGCTCACCAAAGACTCTATGTAATCATTTATCACTGTATAAATCAATAAGTACTTATATACCAGTCATAAACCATATTGAATTGTAAGTATTGATAGTAATTAAAAGTTCATTTTGGGTTTTTTAATTTTATCACAGTTTTATGAAGAACATTTTTGAACCCATATTAATAATGGATGTCCTCCTACTTTTGGAAATGTGATAAATTCTCACATAAATAAGCGCACAGATTTTTCTAGCTCTTTGGCTCTATCACAAACCACATAATTAAAGTACCTACCTACCTACCTACATTAATTATATATGATCATTATTGATAATAGCACGCACATCAATTTGGCACTAGATAGAAATAAATGACGGTTTGATGTAAAAAGCGTCATTCGTCTTAATAGTGTTTACTACTTTGATTATCTGGCAAAAAACCATTTTACATTTTAAATATCTATTAATAACTCAATTACCTAATATATTAAAACTAGAGACCCGTAGCGGCGTCGAAACGCCGCCGGCTAGAATATGGTAATGTAATATTATAGGGAAACATAAACCATTATTAAGGCATTTTTTCGATACTGTACTCAAAACACACATTTGAATGAAATGGTGCCTTAATAATAATAAAATATAACCCACCAGAATTGAGCTTAATTGCTTTATAATCACAACGTAGAAATGAACATTTGTCAAAAGTTTTGCATAACAATTTAAAAAAAACTTAAGAAACTTTCATTGATTCTTATTTTGATATCAAGAATCATTTGAGAAATTAGACTTTAGTTAGCATTTTTTAGTCATTAAGGTTCTCTATTGTCTACAATCATCCTAAATATGAGAATACAAAAGTCAACTTATTTTAGTAAATGTTGGTAACAAAATAGGATCAGTTAAAATTTGGTGCAAACATTTTGAGAAATGCTCACGGCAGAAATAAAAATAAAATATGATTTTCGATATTCATCTATGACTTTCTGACCTTTTAATTATTATTATTACCGAATCAGAATAACACTAATGAAACACGACTTAAATTACACCCTGGATATTTATTTATACCTACTTGTAATATAAATATTCCTACAATCGACGATATAGAGACTGTGAGGAAAGAAAAAAGTCGTGGAATAGGCTCCCATACAAACCACGACCCTTTTAATAGGAAACGGACTCTAAACAATGATAACATTTAATAAGTAGGTAAAGTCACCGTCAGATATTGGTTGGATTTCTCGCTCGCTCGCATTATCTGATGGAACCTTGACTGTACCTACCTAGCGTTGAAAAAATTAAATTAAAACAGCTTCTTTCACAAATTCGTCCATTTTTCGATTATTTTATAACAAAATATTGACATTAACCATTCTAATTTTCACATATAACCATTTATGTATCTTAGATCTAATTTACGCCAATTGAAATAATATAAAAAATTAAACCGCCGAAAAAAACTGAAAAGTAAGAAAAACCCTATAAAATATTACCAACTTCAAAATATTAACTTATTAACAAACGTGATAGACTATATTTGAAGTAGTAAAACCTTGGCATTGTCCGATTATTCTTTGATCTTTATATTGTTCTATAAATATCTTTATACCGTCAAAAACTTGTGCTCTACTTAAAGCCACGTAAAGCTGCCCGTGAGAAAATACTGGTTTTGGAAGATAGACAGCTACTTTTTTCAAAGATTGCCCCTGACTCTTGTTTATTGTCATCGCAAATGCAAAAGTAACTGGAAACTGAAATCTTTGTAATTTGAATGGAAGGATGGAGTCTAAAGGGCTAAACTTTATTTTAGGAAGAATAACTCTTTCGCCTGAACTTGCAGAACCTGACAATCTAAAGAATTGGTATATAGTTTTATTAACTGAAACCGAGTTCCGTTAATCAACCCTTTGGCCGTATTTAGATTTCTCATGAGCATGACAATAGCACCAATTTTTAATTTAAGCTCTTGTCTGGGAAGCCCACTTACTTCAATACTGTTAAGAAATTCCGTCGGAAAATTTATATTAGAATCAGAGTCATCTGATATCACTGTATCTACGCTTTTATATGTTACTTCTTCGCTAGAGATACGCTCGAGAACTTTCAAATTAATTTTTGAACAGATTTCATTAGTCGGTGTGAGAATAGCCTTTTCGTGTAGGTATATTATTATAATTGTCCAAGTCATTGTATATAAAATCGATCGGCGAACCAATTCCTAAAAGACGAATCTAATATTGACTGCCCACATTCGTCCTTTGGCAGAGTGTCATTTCCAACTTTAAGCAAGTAATCTGCAAATTCGTCTTGTCCTTCATTTACTCGCATATTTTTATCTAGCTTTAGAAAAGTCATGTATCACCACAAACGATGATTTTTAATACAGTTTTCGATTGTTACTGCCCGTCCAGCATGTGGCACTACCGGCAGAGTATAGACTCAGGCTCAGAGTATAGAGTATTATACTAATACAACTTTTCCAGCAAATGGTTGTCGAAACATGCGATCGATTACTGTCAAGGCTGCTGCCGGTATCATACTCGCTTCATCAATTTATAAGGTAGGCACTGTCAAGATATCTCCCGTGAGAAGAATCAGGCTTAACACCAGATACAGACGAATCAAGAATTGGTATCGGCAATTTAAATTGATTGTGAAGTGTTCGACCTCCGTTAACTAAGCTTGCTGCAATACCGGTAAATGCTACTGGCACAGCAATGCGACCAACACTCGCTACTTTGGCAAGTAAAGTTTTTTGCACATACGTTTTACCACAACCTGCAGGTGCATCAAGAAAAAAGGATGAATTGCTTTTTTCTAGCTATTTATTCTTTTTCAGTCTATTGACATTTGCAAAGTGCCCTAGAAGCCAACGCCATTACCTATACGAAAAAAAAATAACTAAAATTTGAGTGGTTGTCATTTATGTCATTTAATGTAAACAAATCCTTGCTTTATTTTTACCTTCTTTTAATTGGTATTTTGTTAGAAAACTTAAAAAACTAAGAGTTTTATGCACCCCTCCAGGATGAGACGAAGCTAATGAGGTATAATTTATCAATATCGGACCTCGGATGTGGATTTGATACCCTGTACAAAAATCGGGCTTGCGTAATATATATATAGATGATTGGATGAGCACGAAACAGAAACAAAGGAAACAAAACTCAATAAAACAAAAGCAAACGAATATTATTAATATTTTTAACCGACTTTAAAAAAGGACTCCTCCTTTTTTAAAGTCGGTTGAGAACCTCCGTTCTCAATTCGACGCGTATAACAAAGGAAACAAAACTTAATAAAAAAATAAGCAAACGACTAAATATTATTTAAAAAAATATAATAATTACATTTTAATAAACCACAATGTACATTAATATTTTAATCCAGATTTAACCTGGTATTATCGCAAATTCTTGTCGCCGAAACGGTTCTAACTCACGTGTGTTAACACGCATCACGTTCCTATGAAATCGCGCATATCGGACGATAAGCGTAATATAACGAGCCTTCTATAATATACTTGTGAACTAAGTACTGCGGACTATAGTACTATTCGATATTCTAGGGTATACTGGTGCTGCTGGCTTGTAGTGAAAATGGTTAAATTAAAAGCCTTCTTGAGTAGGTAACGTAAAAAGTAAGTAGGTAGAGAAAACTTCGTTAATTAAATAAAAAAATACCAAACAAGTTATTTAACTGATTTAATTGAATTCTTATGAGTTTAAATAATGACATAAGGTATATAAGAAAAAATTACAATTATTTAAAACAAAAATCCACCACCAGGTTGAATTAGATGGGAAATCTTTAATTTGAATAGATCATGTTGGAAATCTTTCAATAAAAAAACACTTAGGTATAGCTTTACCAGAGCAATCCTTGGCGTACCTATCCTTAGTTCGTTGTGACAGCTGATGTGATAAATGATAATGCGAGAATCTCGGGTGATAACAATGTCAAAAAATGATACGAAGGTGATATCATTATGTTGACATTATCACGATTTTTCGAGCCTGAAAAGATTGATGAATAACTTCTCGAATTAGATTACCTTGACTACGACAACAGTATTATCAAATAATTATTTTCTTTGTGAGATTTCGATTTCAATTAATGCTAAAGGAAACGTAACTTTTGCTTGCCTGCTTGTCAAGTGGGTTTCGAGGTTAACTGAAAAATAATAATAAAAAAAAAAAATGTAAATGCAATTAGAAAAATCTCATTATTCATGTACCGACCAAAAAAACATTTAAACTCAATTCCATCTAATAATTTTATTGTTTTATAAATATGAAAAAAGAAAGCATGCACGAAACGGCACCCTAAACGTTCTTTTAATCAAAAAGCCAATAAAAGGGGTGGTATATAAATGAGTAGCTCTATATATTGGATTCGGGTTAACGAAGGGCAATTGGAGCCTAGTGGGGTATCAATTTGCTAGTACCTACCCCGGGTAAGTAAACACCAATAGGCCCGATTCTACGTATTACGCTATACTGTAATTTAATTTAAAAACCATATTATGTCCCTTTCATGTACTTAAGATCGTAAAGGACAGGTGATAGTCAACTTAAATTTAGAGACGTCAACCATGGATTTTACTCGTAGTTCGCACTAAAAAGAACCATCCCACTTAAAATTAAGCTAAATTTGACAGCTGCGCTCTTATTTTAAATATCACTGAATCAAAATTAAATTCATTCATCTCCCATCCTTGTCGATTCCCATATGAATGAAAATGACCAAGAACTTAAGTTTAGAGATTTTAGCGGCCACGCCGGAATTGAGCCTAGTGACCATCTAAATTTATTTATTAGGACGACATGAATTATTAGGGTTATCGCGTGGTTGAAGTACACAGACGCAGAAAGCGGCTTGATTCGATATGTGAGTTTATATACAACTTGTCACATAGAGAATGAACGCAATCTCTTTTACATGTTGCTTATAAACTTTCATTGTCTCACTGCTGTCCGTTTTTCATTTCGAAGCTCCTCTTATTGCCGATGATTCTTCCCGTCAAGGTATTTATGATGGATAAAAGCCGAAAGCAAAGCGGTCACGTGACACATCCTCAGACGTCCACTACTGGATAAAGGCCTACCTTAAAAGATTTCCACAACAGGTCTTTTACTAGATTGTCGCTCTACCTTGAGGAGCTTGTTCGAGTTACGCCTTAGTCGTAGGTTACACGCTCAGTCTGGCGTCAGTTCAGTCCATCAGTTTGGTCCGGCTAAGACTGATGCCAGAATGATGGATGAAAAATACGGTACTAATATAACCATCAGTCCGTCAGTCAACTGGTTAGACGATAATTCTCTCGTCATTCTGAACAGACTGACGCCAGACTGAGCGTGTAACCTTTGACTTATGGCGCGCGACCGCAATTCAAGAATATTTTTGATCCAACGTCAATTGGTTCTTATTCTAACTGCTAGGTATATAAATTTAGCTATTCTTGGTCCCTAATCGCTAATTGTGTGGTGTTAGTAAGGGAGCTATATTCTGCCTACAAACTATTATGTGTAGTTTGGCGGGGCATATTTTTTTGTTAAAGCGAAAATTATCGATGAATAAATGTTTTTTTTTTTTTAATAAGTTTTTAAATTTACAGAGCGTGAAAAACCGTCATCATTGGTGCTCGAGAGGCAGTGTGAGGCGCTCTGCAAGGGCGTCGCTCCCGCACCGCGCCGGGATGAGAGGACGATGTTCTGCGGCGCGGAGGCCGAGCCTAGCGCCCCCGCCGTGGGCCGGTGGGGCGCCGAGTGGCCGAGTTGACTCGATTCGGGCGAGGCCGGCGGGCCCCAGGGCCCCCAGTGCCCTGTGACCCGTCTGCCGCTGCCGCGCGCCCGCTGGGGGCAGCCCCGAGCCGTCCTCGACCTGACGCGCGAGCAGCATGAGGTCCTAGCTACCAAAGTAAGGAGCCTTTTATTTTTACTTTTTTTACAGATTTTAGAAGTGTTTTTAATTACTTAATTTACTTACATATATATACCGTCTTTTAGCGTTATTTTATATCTTTTTAAATCGAACCGGCGGCGGAAGATGGAACCCCTAGGGCTTCATCTCCTTCACGATGTTTTTCCGTATCAACGCAGCCTAGGCTTGAGGCTCCCTTAAGCCGCCCCTAGACTCGTTGGTACATGACTACTTTAGGGGTAGAGCAATCTGCTCCCCCGTAAATCCGGTGAAGCTTGATTCGTCGTACTTTTTCGACTCAAGCACAGGTAAATTAAATAAAAAACCACCATTGTGCCACCGAGCCTCCGTGCAAGCCCAATTAAATTCTTTAACGCTTCTTACTAAGAGTACACCATCTGTCTTAGTCCTATACGAACTAATAATAGACACTATAGTGCTTTTAAATTACATTGAAAATCGCCGCCGAATCGATCAATACTTTCTTTTTACTTTCTATTTGATTTCGATTATAGTATTCAAATTGCTACGGCGGCGTAGCAGGAACCTCTGGAATCTCGTAGCTGTGTCTACGATCTTGCTACAAATCTTATAAAATGGTTACAGAATTACAAATTCATATTTTAAGGTTACGAAAGGAAGACACGGAACTTATTATAAGATTACTCGTTTATCTTGCTTGTTTTCTTGTAGTCTAGGTTTCGAGGTAGCCTATCTCACAAATTCTGCTTAATTAGCAAATTCTGTCTAATTAATTATGATTTCTGACGTGGCTTTTGTAACGACTACATCCGTAAATAGTTAGCCGATACCGACGATGGCTTTGCGTGCCGTACGAAGCACGGAATCATCTTTCTTTTAGGATAATCAAGTGAATCAGCCTGCAATGTCCTAAGCTAACTGAAAAAAAATCACATAGTGATATTCGTTTGACGAGTGTCCATAAAGACATTTGGAGAGGGCTATTTATACTAAAGCCTGACCAGAGCAATAAGAACCTCGCCATATTGCGGAATATCAATGGAATTAATTTTATAAGGGAAATGGTTGCCATAGTCGTAAAAATATACACGTGGCGCCCTCAGAGCAGGTTTCTTACCTACTTCTTTGGTTAGGCTGTACATTATATCCATAAATAAAAATACTTGTTTCAACAGAACTGATATAGATCTTTTTATATGAGTAACAGCGAATATGATGGAAACAATTTCATAAATTCTATTCGTCTTAGGCCGAGGCGATTCTCCGCCGCCTGCTGGTGACTGACAACTACGATTCCGTCAGCAACTTCATCTCGCTGTATGAGGCCTTTGACAAGTCCTCCAAGCCTTTGTACGAGGTCTTCGAGCACTACCAACCACCCATCAGACAAAAGAAGCACACCTGCGTCGGCCTGGGCCTGGAGCTGATCAAGAGATGGCGCTGCCTTGACAAGCAGTTCCCTGGATTCGTTGCTGCTATGGCGTTGCTGTCTTGCGAGGTCAGTTTGTTTATCTCGTATCTAATATGGACAGGAACATCTGACTCCTCGTAGCGGTGTCTATGTTCTTGCTACAAACCTTATAAAATGGTTACAGAATTACAAATGAATATTTTAAGTAGAGATGTCGTGGGCTGATCGTTGAACTGGGCCGATCGTGATATGCCTGGGCACATCGCGATATGCCGGCATATCGAGATTTGGCTGTCTAGTGCCCGCCATATCGTTCAAACCTTAACGTTTGACGATATGCCCGGCCATGCCAGGCCAAATCGAATTTGTAGGGTGACCAAAGCAAATGAAGCGAAATTCAGACAATAAATTATCTTACAAGAAAGTAAAAAGTCGTTTATAATAACGATCAACCAGCTATGCTTGGATAAATAGAGTTTGTAGGGTGGTTAAAGTACTACCAAATAAAAATAAATTTGTGTTTTTTATTTTTTATACTCGTAATTATTAATATAACATTATACTCGTAATTATTAATATCATAAAAAAGTTTCAAAATTACTAGACTGAAGCGGGATCATCAACAGATTTTCTTTTGTTTATTAAAAATTCTTGGCCTGAAATTTCCATTTTGTTAGAAATCCCTTACCATTTAAACAAAAAGAAAACAAAACAGTAGTAATGTTTATCTGTTTAGTTCAATATTATAAGTAGTAGGTAGAAGACATTAAATTTAGGTGCATTTATTTATTAACAAACTCTAACCTGTACGATCCGGTCAGAAGTCCATGGCTTTTTGACATTATGCGTTGAGTTTGCATGACTCGCATAAAAATCTTTTAACTGACGCTCGTAATTCACTTGGAAAGCACTTTTTTCTTCAATTACTTCACTGTTATTGAAATTATTTGCACAGTTCTCGAATTGTTGTGACGCCGCCATTATACTTTCGCACACACAGGTAGGTAGTGCGCTAACAGCGCCACAAGCGTCGCGAAACGGAACTAATTTACGATATGCCCAGCCATATCGCGATGTGGCTAAGCAACTAGATGGCCAAATCGACGAATAGATTGCTCTCATCGATCTGCCCAGCTGAACGTTGGGCATATCATGAAATATTCGGTCAAATCTCGATATGCCGGCATATCGCGATGTGCCCAGGCATATCACGATCGGCCCAGTTCAACGATCAGCCCACGACAGAGATATCGTGTTTGGGCTCATCTAACTGTGATTTCTGTTGGCCTCGTAGCCTAGTTGGTAGTACGACGAAGCACAAGGTCGCGGATTCGAATCCCGCCCAGGGCAAACATTCGTGTGATGAGCACTTGTGTTTGCCCTGTGTCTGGATGTTTTATATTTATATACCTAATACCTATGTATGTATATCAGCTGTCTGCCACCCATAGTACAGGCTCTGCCTAGTTTGGGGTCAGATGGCCGAGCTCAGCCATGTGTGAGATGTCCCACATATTTATTATTATTTATTATTTTATTACAGCATATACTCGTATGTTAATTTGACTGTGGCGGGGTTTAACGTCGTATTGTATGTTGTAACAGGAGGCAGTAGGGGACGTGCGGGAGTACGTGAAGTGCGGGGGGAACGAGCTGGCGGAAGCGGAGAAGGAGCACGTGATGGTGGGGGTGCAGGTCCGGGTGGGGGGGCGCGCGGGGCTGCTGCTGGCCGACCCCGGCTACCACGTGCCGCGCCTCGTCACCGTCATGCTGGACCGCTCATACCCTCACACTGGTCAGTCTACTACTACTACTACTACGCACGTTTTATGATTTTAAACTTTCGCTGCTGATGCTGTCACTAATGTTATTATTTTCTTCTGTGCTAATGTCACACTTAATGAGACATACAGCGCCTAATATAAGAATAAGAATGAACACATTTATTTACAACACACAAAATAGTCCGGGAGCCGAGGGCCTAAACACCTACCTCATCGAGTACCCCAACAGGCTATCTCTAGGTCGTTAACCGTCACTTAAACACTGAAAAAAAAAATAGTCTGCCAGAGCCGATCCTGCCGGGTCATCGAAATTTTTGACGTATTTTTTTCGTGGAACTTACCTCATAAAGTACCCGAATGAAAGTGGTGGCATCAGTTAACCATTGATTAATAATGTATAAAAAAATTGGTCTGCCACTGCGCAACCTGCCGGAAGTACTTGGCAGACGCCCTGAAATGTGCCTATCCGACACCCTTTGACAAGTTTTGACCTGGCAGACCTTGTGATCCATTATCACAGGCATTTTGGTTATTTTTCGGCGTTGGTCCCATCGAGGTACTCGATGAGGTAGGTGAAGGGTGTCGGATGGGCAATAATGGGCATATTTCAGGGCGTCTGCCAAGTACTTCCGGCAGGTTGCGCAGTGGCAGACCAATTTTTTTATACATTATTAATCAATGGTTAACTGATGCCACCACTTTCATTCGGGTACTTTATGAGGTAAGTTCCACGAAAAAAATACGTCAAAAATTTCGATGACCCGGCAGGATCGGCTCTGGCAGACTATTTTTTTTTTCAGTGTTTAAGTGACGGTTAACGACCTAGAGATAGCCTATTGGGGTACTCGATGAGGTAGGTGTTTAGGCCCTCGGCTCCCGGACTGTACAGTAAAAATTACAAAAAAGAACAAAACAAGTAGAACAGATAACAATGATAATGTTCAGTGCATTGCAAAAAGGCTGTAGCTCAGCATGATTACAGAATACGCATATTGTTGTATTTTTATAGCATTATAATCATTTTTAGGGTTCCGTAGCCAAATGGCAAAAAACGGAACCCTTATAGATTCGTCATGTCTGTCTGTCTGTCTGTCCGTCCGTATGTCACAGCCACTTTATTCCGAAACTATAATACCTATACTGTTGAAACTTGGTAAGTAGATGTATTCTGTGAACCGCATCAAGATTTTCTTACAAAAATAGAAAAAAAAACAATAAATTTAGGGGGTCCCCATACATACAACTGAAACTCAAAAAAATTTTTTTCATCAAACCCATACGTGTGGGGTATCTATGGATAGGTCTTCAAAAATGATATTTAGGTTCCTAATGACATTTTTTTCTAAACTGAATAGTTTGCGCGAGAGACGCTTCCAAAGTGGAAAAATGTGTGTCCCCCCCCCTCTAACTTCTAAAATAAGAGAATGATAAAACTAAAAAAATATATATGATGTGCATTACTATGAAAACTTCCAACGAAAATTGGTTTGAACGAGATCTAGTAAGTAGTTTTTTTTTAATACGTCATAAATCGTAAACCGCAATTTACCTTTCACATTATTAAAACATCGGTCAAAGTCACAACGAACTACAAAAACTTTTATATTAATGTTACTGGCTGCTATGGAACCCTTCATGGGCGATTCCGACTCGCACTTGGCCGCTTTTTATTTATTGCCTATTACCTTTTAGCTCGTAACTACAGTCGCGAATGTAGCTGCGAGCTAAAAGGTTGTAGGCAATAAATAAAATGATAAAATGAGACTAAAGAACAGAAAATTATTTTATATACTTACAAATAGATGTAGATAGTACCTAATTAATGTTTTTTCGGAGACCCATTGGGCACAGAAACAGAGTCCACAATGCATTAAAAAGTTGGAACGTAAGATTCATTTCTTATTCAACTCTTACACGAATACGGCTGTAGAAATCAAGCAGTCATGTAAAGCGTAACAAAATGCAGCTCTGGCCTACTTCCGTAGGTCAGTAGGTTAGTACGCTGTCTTACTGGCCCGCTAACTTGCTTGGGGCCATTCACGTCACGTGTTTTGTAAATAGATGTCAATGTAAGCGGTATAAACACGTAACAATGGATATACCTTTGTAACCTGGTGATCTTACAATTCAATACAATTTAACACTGGTGGTGTTTGTTACAATATAAATTGATTGTGATTTTCTTGATCTTGATCGAACTACTCAGTCAAATTGGTGGAGCGTAGGTGAGCTGGAGGTGCCAGTTTGATTCTCATCATGCTTTGCTCAATTAATATTTTAATTTATTTCACGCTCAATCTTACATCAAATGAAGAAGGAAAGCAATGAAAATATACCTATTTGCACACACCTGCAAAAAGTCGGATTGCGTATGAACTTGGGTTTCCGATTGGCATTAACAATGTTCATTTCTAGACCAATGCCACTCTAGTTTACTTATTCGATTGACCGTACCTGTAACCTTGATTATTCAACGGAAGTCTTCATTCCGGACCTCAGTATCTAACCCGACAATTCTCCCGCAGGCTGGTTCACCCAACAAGACGAGCCTCACTGTCGCAAGCAGTACAATTACATCTTCAACCCTCAAAACCCTGAGTACGTGGAGTGGCAAGAGCGGGAGACCAGAGGAACCAAGGTCAAGTTCCAGACTTCTCTGCTGTACATGGCCCGGCCTTACCTGGACGGCGTCAACGTGACTGAGAGGAGAAACCTGGTCTACAACTTCAGGTAATGAACAATATTGCGGTTATTCAACACTACCTACTTTCCATAACGACATGGCAGCGGTCTGTCGAGAAGGAAGCCCAGTCCCTTGGCATGAGCTGGCCGGAATTAAAGGTTGTAGTAAGTAGTAGTAGGTAAGGAGTATGCTGCGAGCCGTGCCCATAACCAGGGATTACAGGAAGTGATGATGATGACTTTCCATATAGGACCTTGGACCCTGCATCCCAAACTTTACCGAAAATATTATTGTAGAATCTAATCAAGGTCTTTCTCTGCAGGAGTCTCCTAGCACGCGATCAGAAAGGGCACCTAGTCGCCGGGATATACTTCCCCGTGGGTGGGAGAGGGAAGGATGCGCAGTTCACACTTTTCTTCGACAACGGAACGGAAAAGCTGAAGACCAAACACAAGTTCGCTACGTTTCTCGAACCGGACTCTGTAAGTATCTACCTACATAATTATAATTTATTAGGTAGGTATGTCCATGGTCCAAGAAAACAAGGTCTAACCGTTGGACCACGTGACTTGACACAAGCCTACGTCATCATGCTGATCATCCTTGTCTATTAACACGCATTCGACAAGGATGAACAGTACGATGACGTAGGCTTGTGTCAAGTCACGTGGTCTAACGGTTAGACCTTGTTTTCTTGGACCATGGGTATGTCGAATTCTCCATTCCGAGTTGGGTACTGGCTAGTTAATTTCAAAACAATACCTATATTTTTCTGCTTATAGCACTAGCGAAGCTTTGTATTAGTGTCAAGTTAATACTGATGTTAAAAAAGGTACGAATAATGACCACGTTCAAATATGGAAAATTAACAGAATAGGAAAATGTGACGTCACATTTTACATTAACCGCTTTTGTACGATTTTTACTTTGCTTTGCCGTTATTTAAATCTGAAATTGTTTAAAATAGCCCCACGTTGTGGGGAGGTTAAGTACCTATACGGGTAGTTACGCTTGCTATGTTTGCTGGAGACTATTAAATAGTAGCTTTTCCCACGAGCCCAGACGCGGGGAAGTGCGAGTGCGCACGATACCCGAGTTTATATACACCCTGTAATACATCTGCGCCCGCTTTCTATGGGACAGGTTCGCTATAAACTCTGATATTATAGTCGCACCCGTGTCTGTGGTTCGCGGGTTAATTCCGACGAATACCAGATGAGTCACAATACTGTTTACGACCATTGCTCTTTCCCGGCATATAGTCATCAATCCTTTTAGAATAAACAAAGTGATGTATTGAACATCTGTTTTGATAGATTTGAAATGACAAGGAATCGATAAATCTAGATTTATATTGTGCTGCAAAATCAGCTACTTTGTTGCTAAATAATGTTGAGATCAGCTTCAAAAAAATCTGATGTGGCTCCTCAATCCTTACGGACATGATGATTTAGTGATGTGATGAAGCTTGATTCATCTTTTCTTTTGTACTGACCTATGCTAGTGTCGAAAAAGTACGACCAATCAAACTTCATCGGACTTGAGCCTTGTTTATCCTAACCTAACCTTGTATATCACTACATAGTATAAAACAAAGTCGCTTTCTCTGTCCCTATGTTCCTTTGTACGCTTAAATCTTTAAAACTACGCAACGGATTTTGATGCGGTTTTTTTTAGTAGATAGAGTGATTCAAGAGGAAGGTTTATATGTATAATACATGCATAATATACTTAAGGATAACCCACAATAACCATTTTCCCGTGCGGAGCCGGGGCGGGTCGCTAGTAACAAATAAAAAAGAAATAGAGCCTAAAGCAGGCGGCCACCAATTCCTTAAATACAGCTGGCTATGTTGCGAGGATGTGATAGCTAAGCTATTAAACTACGTGACCGTTTCCACCAATGCTACGCTATGTAGCGAGCGAGGATGCGCAGCTCGAGCTATGCGATGTATGGGTATCCCTACGATAGTAGGGTAGCGGCGGGCGAGGGCATAGTACGCATCCATAGCACGTATCCATGGCACACATCCATAGCTCGCATCCTTCCATATAAAAACATAGCTTAGCTGGATCTGTTTCCACCACAGCTGTGCTGTGTGAACCAATGAATATGATTGGTGGATATCAAACGCATCTCTGGTGTAAAAGCACGAACTGTAGGCCATTATATTTATATTTAACGGACAATGTAGCTACTGAATCTCGTACCTATATCAGTACCCACGACTTTGATTGAATGGCCGTCCTAAAAAAATATTTACGCATGGGTACAGTACAATCAATAGACGGCGGTCTGTCCGTTGTCGGCATAGGTTGTCAGCCACTGGAGTGAAATGGGTTTGATACGGGTTCCATTCCATTACCACAGAATATAATAGTAGGTATTATATGTACCATTACTGAATACACCTGTCCGTGGAACTTGTTCTATTGTAGCATTTCACCAACACGCAGCATTACAATTTACAACCGATTATGAGATAGGTACGGCGAACTTTAAATTTAACACTAACATTCATAATAAAAACATGTCTTTCTTTCGTAGATCTTTGCTACGACGCGTCGTAGCGGTCGTAGCTAATGCTACGATCTGTAGGTACCAAAGGAATTTCCTTAGGAACCATTCAGTCAGAGTCAGGACTGAAAAATAAAAAACATGCTCTGGGTTCCACAATTATTTTTTTGTTTCCATAATAAAATTAGTAAAGCCTGACCAAAGAAATAAAAACCTGCTCTGGGGGGGCCACGTGTATATTTTATGTTATGGCAACAATTTCCATTATACAATTAGTTCCCTTGAAATTCCGCAATATGGCGAGAATTTTTATTTCTCTGGTCAGGCTTTACCACTGAATTTCCGCTAAGTGGCGAGGTTTTTTATTTTTCTAATCTGGCTTTAGCACATAGCAGTCCGTAGTATGTCGCACTTTCAAGGCGCCGCGGGACTCCGCCGGTGGTGTTCGGGGGTGTTTTACATAGCGCCTAGCGCCATTGACTTGTAGTTGATATTAAAAAAGAAGTAGCTTGTCAAAACGCGTTTTCTCTATGGAGTGACCGCCCAGTGACAATAGCTTAAAACGAATAGTAAAATTTTGAAGTTTAATTAGATTTTTGTACTTACGTATTTACTTTGCTTGTCGACAGATATCACAGACCCTTCTCGAAGACATCGAACTGTGCAACGCCCAAATGAACTACAAACAGGGTGTGCTGAAAACGATAATCTGCAAGCTGGCCAAACTTCTCCACAACGAGTCCTTCATCGACCAGATGCTCGAGATCAACGAAGACATCTGCCGCCTGAGCCTCTGACAACAACATGGCGTCGATAACAAAATGGCCGACGCCGGAAACGAGAAACAATAAAACAATTTTCAACTTTTTTTTCTACTAGGACTTTTGTCTTTGCTTTTTTACCTTTCTTTATTTTTTCTAGTTTAGCTGCTATTGGAAGTTTTTTAATTTGAGTTAATGCAAATTTCGTATAATTTGGTAAAGGGATATTTTTCTGCAATTTATTTTTTTATTAATATTTGTAGTTAGTAAGATTTCACTATTATTTTCAATGTAATAAATTGTTTTTTTGGGTACAAAATCTTTTTTATTATTAACATTAATTGTATTGCGTATTACGAGTATGATTAATATGTAGATGCATACTTTATTTTCCTCAATTATATTTTATTTTACAATCTGCCAAAATTTGTTTTATTTTTAAAAAGCACTGTAGTATGCAAAATAAAATACGATATGTTTATGATAATAATTACTAATTTATTCTATGAATCACACAGAGGATAAAGGTTGTTGGTTCTTTTAACACTAACATCAATATTTCTAAAAAATATGAACTATTTAATTTATGGACATTATTTCCTGTCAATTTGAGAACAATTAAAAAAATATTGTTTGATATTTATCATCAGAATCATAAGAGCAAATTTTCACAAGTTAAGTAAAATGATATTAAACAATTTAGCCAATTTCAAATACATACATCTAATATTAGCTACATAACGCGGCTGAATTAAATATTCTTACTTACCGAGATTTTTCATTAATTATAGAACTAATATCGTCTTTATAAGCGAAACAAGGTAATGATGAGGTGACAAAAGATAACTAAAAGTACAGTCAGCAGCACAGATTGCTACCCAGCTGTGCAAATGTTTTTAACGACGTATGGTTTTTCGACACTCGTACATTATGTACATCTGACGTACACTTTGTAATTAATTCATTGCGAAGTTAGGTAGTGGTGTAGTTGCAGAGTATTACATAGATTCTGCCGGTTACGTATTAAAAAATCAAAACTTCATTGAGCAAATTTCAAAATAACAACGAACAAATGAACAAATTTTAAAATATCAATGGTCATTTGACCAAAAGTTCAACTGACCAAAGTCTGGAATATCAACGTTTAAATTACCTATGACACTATAGGCCAAATCGTTTAAAGGTTAAAAGGATTTTTGGTTCATTTATTAATTATCAACTGGTTTCACCAGTCAAACCAAAATTGCCTTATTACCTATATGTCACCGGCCAAACCCAATTTTGGGTCAAACTAGTTTTGCCTAGGCTAAACTGGGTTTAGGTAAGGTTAGGTTTGTTTAGGTTAATGTGTAACCTAACACGAAGGGTATGGCGAGCGATTTGGGCTCGCTACGCTCGCCCACATCGCTTCTGCCATACCCTTCGAACCTATACTATCCGAAGTAGGGGTGCCCGCTTCGCTCGCACCCGCCTGGTGAACTAATTTAGCCTAGGCCCTATAACATATGTAAACGTTTATAATTGCAAACTAACTAATTTATTAGACTGTGGAAGGTAAACAAAACACTGAAGAATTCACGATAATAAAACTAGGAATGATTTGGCACTCTAAATTTTGATCTAGCAACTTTTGATCAGTCGTCCATTTGATGACACATACATTTGGATTATAATTTTTTTCTAAATAAAACATTTGGTCATTTAAATTTTGTTATTTCAGTTGTTGTTCTTTTAAAATTTGGTCGATGAAGTTTTGATTTTCTAATATGCAACCTTTCTGCCGGGGTATACCTAATTCTGAATCAAGCTGTACGTAGGTAATTGAGAAACCTTTGATTTCAATATTATTTATTTATTGTGGAGGGGGATGCCTCTAAAAAGCAATGGGTCAAGGACTAGGCTAATTATAAATTTCACTTAAAAACCTAACTGTAGTGCAATAGTAAATCAATCAAAAACAAATACATAGAAATTAATACAATAAAGCTGAGTTGAGGAATGGGAAATCACAGCACCTTCAATTTTGTGCTGCCATTACAGAATTTAGAAGCTGACACGAGATACTGACTACTAACAAGCAACCATTAAAAGATTGGGTACCTAAATGTTGTCATAAATTTTTGTTTGCAGTAAATATGATCCAATTTTCATATCTTTTTGCAGTGTTGTAAGTATAAAGAAAAAGTAGGTTCGCGGTCTCGTACATTTAAATTAAAATACTTCTAAAAGGTATGAAAATTAGACCTTTACGGGGAGCAAAACACTACTTTAATCACAGAATAGAATACCAAATCCGTTAAAATAAAGTGTAATTCAGATCGCACGGCACTAGCTAAAACACGAGTTGCTGCCTCCCTTTCTATCTTGTATCGCTGTGATTGGCGCCTCTCTACTAACATGTTGAATTACCTATCTAACACCTCCCGGGGGCGCATCGCCCGATCATACCTAAACAAAGGAGAGACACACGCCTGCTTTAATATAGGTTTACAACTCCTCTTCAGGACAATTTTCATATACGAGTCATCAATCAGGTCCCCAAACTTATTAGGAGTCAATATCCCTCGTATTCTAAACAGCTAGGAAACAAAATGTACACCCTTAAACTATAGAATACATTTACTACACTATATAATTTAAAAATACCGTATTGGTGCTTTAGATAATTACATCAAGGCTAAGAATTGGCCAGTTTTGTGAAATGATTACCCGGCTTACAAGTAAAAATAGAGTGAGATGGCAGTCTTTCTTATAGAATGAGATAGAAAATATTTTCGAGTAAAATATAAGCTATTTTCCTCTACATGTTTTCCTATCAGTTTTTTAATACTTCTAAATACCGGTCCTAACATCTCAATTCTATCTTTACAAGAGTCTAACGAGACCAACGCGATTACATACGTTTTTATTTTTAATACGTCACATGTAGCTGTCAAAGCATAAAACTGGTAACTATGTAAAATTTCTTTACAATCCTGGTACCGGCACCAAATTAGCCGCGAACTATTGGTAAAAGTTTGATATGGGTATTTTTGTGTAATTTCTGCTATTGCTATGGCGTTTTTAATACCGTATAAAAAGTGAAGGTATAATTACCTAGGCCTTAGATAATGCAAAAAAAAATCATTAAATTGCTATAATTTTAAGCTATCAAAAATGAATACGTCCGTCGATCGCTTTGTGTCAAGTTAATTAGCCGAGGAGGGACCAAGACCATAATATGAAAGATTTAATAATATCTGACCATTCCCGGACTATTATATAGACATTACATCTTATTTTATAGTTAACCTAAGAATCGTAAACCACATCGATATCCGACAACTAGAAGAAGATAAAATAACAAAAAATAAATAAGGGGGGAACAAGGTTGACGCATTGGTTTAAGTCAGTAAAATCTTAACTAAAATTTAAAACTACCATTTAAAATTTTGATGTTAACACATTTTAAACAATAGAATAGTGAAGCAAAATTAGGATAAAAAAATGAGACGAAACTAAAAAATATTTAGACTAAGTAACCGTTTAATTTAACCTTAAAATTCTATTAGTTGATTTACACACTAAGAATTCATTAAGATGCCAAAAAAGAACGCGGCATGAAAATATCGGCGCTCTTTAGAAGAAAAATCGGAGACAGTGCAAAAAACAATAGTACAGATCGACAAGAATCTAAAGAAACGTGGCCAGAAATGGAACTAACTCTTGATTCAATTTAAATTCTTATAGTTTAGATGGAGTCATCTAATTCTTTGTTCATTCTTCGCTCAATCTTTTTTGTGCGCTATTTTCTGCCTAAAGGTTGCTTGGCAGAGCATAGTTGTATGTAGAACGCGGCCTGCCGTCGGGAGGACTATGCTTCTGAAAGCTCCGTTCCGTTTCGCAATCGCAAATCGAGAATATGGCCTTACATCTTCACCAATGATATTCGTTTCGTCGCGCATTACAATAAGAATTTACGCGACGAGTTTCACAAATATCTAATTATCAGAAAAAATATTTAAAAAGGCGGGGGAGATATTTATGGAAATATTAATATCCAAATCAGAAAGTTAGCAATTTACAATATAATGGCTCTAACGATTTTGACATTTCTATGGTACAGAAGCCAAAACATGCGGTTTGACATTCGCACTACGAAATTCACCCCTACCGCTACGGAATACGGGCGCTCTCAAGGTCAATATATCTAGCTGTATGTGCTGGCTACTGTACGATTGTCGCACTGTTCCGATTTTCCGTCCGATTCTCCTGTCACATTGAGGCTTGCTATAAATCACATGGATCGTGTTGTCTTTTATGTTACAGCGACATGTGAATGAGAAAAGTATACACTACTATAAATATACAATAATTATAACTCAAACGGTGTAAATCAACAAATTATTGTGATAGAAGTGTCAAATTAAACCTCTAGTCTCAGTAATACGGTTATTTTGTCCGGTGACCATATTTTCCATCACTATGGTCCTAAAAGTAGACTAAAAAGTAGTCACCGGACAAAATAACTGTACTATTGAGACTAGAGGAAATGAAGTATGTTGATTTTATATTAGGTATACTTTTCTTACACACAAGCGATAGCGACACCCAAAAAAATTTGCTTATTCATAGTTTAAAAGTAGAGACATAATAAAGTAAATTCTATTTTGAATGAATTTTTCTATTTCTTTAACACAATAATAAAATCATAATAATACGCAGTCAATTTAAAAGTACCGCTATAAGCGTAGTGGGTGGCTATCGCGGTCGCTCTGACTGCAGTCGTGTCGCAGTCGTTTGCAGTTGTGTGCGGTTAGGGGTCTAGTTGTCCTGCTGGCGGTGCGCCTTGTGGTGTTTGTGTCGGTGCCGCTGCGGGTGTGGCCCGCTGTACGTCTCGCGGACGCTGCCGGCTCCGCTGCAACAACAACATCAAAAATAAGGCGCCTATTGTAGTGTGCGGCTCACCTTGTCACGCCCGCGGCGCGCCCATAAGGCCTACTATGTAAGAAGCGACAGGCTCGAGAAATGAAGTTTCTTCCTGCCTAGTTTGGGGTCAGATAGCCGTGTGTGAGGTGTCCCCACATATTATATATTTTTTATTAAATTACAACCTCATTTTCTCCCATTACGGTTTATTTTCATTGCGGTATCGGAATCAAAATGTAAAATATGGTTTTTACTATTTTTTACAAATTACAACTTTACTATTTCTTATTATAGTCGTATTTTCACTGTGATTATCATAAGATTTATTACAAGGACGATTCATCGAATTGTCCTTGTAATTTACGAAAGATAGCCTCATGGAATGTGTCTCAGATATTATGTACAGTGCCACCAACTTATCTGTAGAATGAAGGGAGGCGCCACAATCGAAATGGGTGACCAACCAACCAATCAACCAACAGCAAAATGACGTTATTAAAATGGCGTTCCGTAGTTCCGCTTTTGGCCGCTCTACAGATAAGTTGGTGCTCAAATTTCAAAGTTTAAAATGTGTTTATTCGAAGTAAGATTTTACAAATCACTTTTCGACGTCGAGGAGAGTTCACGATTTGGCTGTCTTCTGTGGAGAAGAACTCTCCGGAAGAAACTCCACAGGCGTTGCATTTTTAAAAATATTTTTATTTGTAGCACTGTGTAACGAGGCGCCTTGCATGTCACCTCGTTCCTACCTCATTTCTCATCGCATTTACCATTTCTTTTTCCTCTAGCACTGAGTACATTGGTTTATTCACAAATTACAGAGTTTACTGATTTAATAGATAAAACTTGGAAAATGGCCTATTTTAATGGTAGAGGCCAGGTGGTAAAGTGAAGGTAATGAATGAAAAAATGACAAATGAATTCCAAAATTAAATATTCAAATTTAGAGGACAAACACTTATTATGCTGCCAAGCGTGTCCCAATAGCTGCACACGCGAGGAACTGTACAATGCTACGGACAATGCCATAGCCGTGGCGGAGTATTGGTCCTCTTATATCTAGTCGCCGAATCGACACGAAAAGAAGAAGAAGAGGACAAAGAAATGGTAAATGAGATGAGAATGAGGCAACGAGGTAGCATGCAAGGCACCACGTTACAACTGTATGAAATGTTACCCATGGTCCAAGAAAACAAGGTCTTGCAAATAGACCACGTGTCTGACACAAGCCTACGTCATTTTGCGCTGTTCATCCTTGTCTATTACACGCATTCGACAAGGATGAATAGGTATAAAATGAAGTAGAAATGACGTAGGCTCGTGTCAGCCACGTGGTCTAATTATAAGACCTTGTTTTCTTGGACCATGATGTTACCTTAGTGATTCCATCTGTCAGATCGCGAGACACGTGACGTTTGGGAGAGGACAACTGGACAGGAGTGACGGTTAGGACACCGCTGGAAATGGAACTCGGGTTACACAGGTGAATCAGGTAGGGGAATTAGGTAGCAGGATAATGAAATTATTAGGTGTATTTGCACTTGTCGAATCTATACTAGGGCAATTCCACGTAACTAGGGACATGATAGTGCAAAAGTCAACTTGTAAATTAGTTATATCTAATGATTTCATAATATAGTTTCAGGTTTGAAGTATACATTTTAAGCCAGTTTGGAAAGATTTCAAATTAATATCCAGCACATTTCGTTATTTTCCGAAAACGTCTCTCGTGACTTGATTACTTCGTCAAAAAGATGTGTTCTAAAATTTAAATATTTATGCAATTTGGAAATATACAGGTGAAAAATGTTTATCATACTATTATCGAGACATCTCTCTATTATTTGTATAAATTTAACATGGCCTAAGTTGTTTTCCAATCATCATATTCGACACAGAAGATAATGATAATTTTTGTAACGCCAGTTACGCGATAAACATAATTGTTTAAATAACTTTTGGAATTCATAATTTAGAAATATTTTATCTTTATTCCTATGAGTTTTTACAATATGGAAGATGTTGTAGTATTTTGTTTTCCTTAATTGATCATACCGTCAAAAATAAGGGGGGCTAAAGTCTGTAACGACAGTTACGTAACTGACGTTACATAACGTTGTACAACATCAATTACATCAATATTTTGCTATTTTAATGACGAAGGTGTTGTTTGCCGCGAAAAAAGTTTATGCAAACGAGAGAAAAATTTTAATTAAGTCAGAGAGCAGCAAAATTTCAACCAAACAAGACATATTCCTTGACTTAAAAGCTTCTCGATCTTAATCTTCCATCATTATTCCTCAGAAAATAAGAAAAGCTACTTAACGTGTTCGAAAATTTTTATCTAAATCGGTTGGAAAAAGGAAAAGTTGTGCTAAAAGCTTTGAAGCGTTGGTGGCCAATTGGCTAGGACCGTTGTCTTCCATTCTGGAGGAGCTGGTTCAACCTCAGCACGTTCCAATGTGTTAACGATTTTGGAACACAAAAGTACGTTTATTCGACGTTCATAATGAATGAAAACATCATGGTGAAATCTGCACACATTTGCGAATACATTCAAAATTAGTTGCGTGTCAAGTCGACCAGCCCGCACTGTGCCAGTGTGGTCAACTAGGGCCTATTCACCCTGATCCAGGGTAAGCTCGAACACCTCGGTGAGGACTATATAGACTGTTTACGACAAAAAGCTTGGGATTTAAAATATACGTATTGATTGTCTACTCGTTGTTAACAGCTCATATATGTCCCCACCGAGGGGCTTGAGCCTACCCAGATACCAAGGTGCATAGGCCTTAGTCGACCACGCTTGCCCAGTGCGGGTTCAACTTCACACACAACCTTTGAATTTCTTCGCAGGTGTGTGCAGGTTTCCTCACGATGTTTTCCTTCACCGGTGAAAGATGGTCTACTAAAACTTCAAAATTAAACTTATCTGATGATTTTCTCGACGTCATAATAAGTATTCAACTGGCAAAGACTTTAACATGAGGAGAAAAACCTACAGATGTAACAATACAAGTCAAGATGATGATAAAATTCTACTGGCGCAGCTTAAAAATCGCCCGAACCCTGCTGTATGATAATAAAAACCCTGTATAGTGATTAGAACGGTAATTAATAACGTGTATTTCGATGGTAACGTCAGTTACGAATTTCAAGTAACGTCAGTTACGGCCTTTTTTGTAGATTATTTCAAATATACGAATTAATTTTACTAGAATATTTTGAGAAAATAAAACGTTGACTAATGTTAGATTTTTATTAATAAAAGACTTTATTTCTATATCTTTAGATTCAGAAGGAATTGCATTCCCTTGAAAGCTTCAAAATACCATGTCCATTCACTGTTACGTCAGTTACGAGCACAAAATAATTTTTATTACAGAATATGCAAGAGATATTCCTATTATTTTTGGTATTTCCGTTAAGGATACATAATATGAATTTGATACTGTGTTGTTATTCTATTCATGAAAGTTTATTTAGATTATATTTAAAGTTGAAATTCGTAAACTCGCTTCAAATGTAACATCAGTTACGGTGGAATTACCCACTAGAATTTTGTACAATTACGTACTATCTGCTTTTTTTTTAGCTTAGATTAAACTGAAAATAACCGAGAATTTGTAAAGTTGAACTGTGAATATGAAGGTTAAATTGCTATGTTAGAAGGATGATAATATCATTTATAAATCTTAAACGAGTTAAATTATACGACGGAGAGTGAAAAAAAGTACCTATTAATCACAAGAAAATATGGATACTGGATTCATAGAAAATACTTAATTCAGTGTTTTCTTATTTACAACTTGCATAGAAACGAACACTAATGCAATATAAATGTACAGCAAAAGCAATAGAATATTTCATGCCAAAAGTAAAACATGCCAAAAAGTGGATAAAACCAATATTTACAGATAACTTATAGCGTATTTTATATTGTACAGCGAGCAACAATACCAAATAATAGTAAAATAAATAGATATTACGATATTTTTAATAGTAGTAACGCCTCCTCGGGTATCTGGAACTAACCGAAAGCTGGTTAAAATGACGCCAGGACGAACCTAACTCTTCTTACACCGGGTTTATACAAACAGCACTGATAACTCTGATAATTTGTATTTACGGAAATGAACCTTATAACAAAGTAGTAAAGTATATTTTCTGTTGCACCTTACACAGAGGCTAATCCGAGCCGAGAGGGATAGTAATAACGGAGGCCTTGTGTCTCGTTCTTTCATCTTACCAGCCTAAAAAATTTTTTTCGACTAACATTTTGGTTTAAAAAACTCAGTTCAAACGATTGTATTTTAATATTATTTTATAATTTTTATGTCAGCGTATTACAAATAACTGTATTAATTTCTTTGTATATATTTTCTTAAATAAAAAAGAAAAGATAAATTTTTGTCTGCCTTATTTTTTATTTTTCATGGTAACCATGGCGTCCGTCACTATACGCTTGTTGTTAGAAAGGGACACAAGGCCTTCCTACTACCTATCTCTGTCGGCTCGCTTTTCAGCTGCAAGTGCTCGGTCCTGTTTGTATAAGTGAGCGCGGTGTATTTGTATCTCACTCTAATTAGATGTCCGTACAAGGCGATTACACAGCCCACGGAATGGTCAGCGTGTAAATGGGTAACAACAACTGCGATGTCTAGTAAGAAATTTGGAATTTTGAAAACAGCTTGATTTATAGAAAAGATAATAATTTTGTATGATGTAAATAAATATTAGTTGTATAACTTTTTTTTTGTGGTTAGATGTTATATTTCGATGTCTAAGGAAGTAAGTCACTTGAAAATTAATGTGGAAGAAAAGTGTATTTTTCTGGGCGAGTAATGTAATGTAACGTATTCTTTGAAATGAAATCTGATTTATAGCATGTAAAATAATTGCATTTTTCAAAATGAGAGTTTATTTGGAAAGGGCAAAATTTGTTTTCGTTTACGGAAAAAGTTCTTTTGGGGTAGTTTCAGTTTTTGCTAAGCTGCAACCTGTATTTTGCTTCGTTTATCTCTGATGTGATGCTTGCTTATAGTGTGGGTTTCGAGGTTAACCTACCTCACAAACCCTGGTCACAGAAGAACATAATTGTACTGCCCGCACCGGTATCGGAATCGTTGAGCCGTCTAACATGGCTTCCGACATGGCTCCTATAACGACTACATCCGTAGATAGTAGCCGAGACCAACGGCTTTACGCCTTCCGAAACACGAAATCATCTTTCTTTTCGATTCCAACCAAACTGGGGAAGGTCTCACAAAGTGATATTTGTTCGACGAGTGCACGGGATTCGAACCCCGAACGTCAGGCGAGCTTTTGACGACGGAGGCTGTCGCTGATGTGATGACGTAGCGATAATCCCGCGTCACGTGACTTACAAGAATGTAGTTATTCCATGTATGAGATTAGTCGCAGCGTAGTTTACCTGGTGAGGGGGTGTGCGGGGCGAAGCGGGCGGCGCGGGGCGGGGCGCGGCCTGCGCTGTGATTGGTCGGCGCCGCTCGGGACTGAGCTGTAAGCAACGCTAGCTACTGTACTGGCCACTACACACTACAGAGGCAGGTGGACAGTTCATTTTTAAATACTTCCATTTTTAAAATTTATTCTAAAGTTATTTTGATGTTCTTTTCATTAATAAAAAAAGTTATAGATAAAATTGTTCTTTTTTTTCAATCGAAGTGTTTTTTAAACGAAACGAAGATGAAAACATATTAAAGAGAGTTTGTGATAGATGTAATTATTTTCGGTTTAACTCAAAAAACACTTTAAATTTTTATCATACTAATATTATAAAGAGGAAACATTTCTATTTTTTGTGTATTTATGTTTGTAATGAATAAATTCAAAAACGAATGAATCGATTTCAAAAATTCATTCTTTCACCATTAGAAAGCTACATTCACACTGAGTAACATAGACTACCTTATACCGCGGGAAATGCCTCATTCCCACGGGAAAAACTGTTAGCGCGGGCGGAGCCGCGGCGGAAAGCTAGTACAGTATAAGACTTCCATCTAGCCTCTAAAATAAAAATAATATAGTAGATAGATCAATAAATATTGAGCCAAGCATACGGCCATGCATTCTACATAGATCTACAGAAGCAACACATAACATTACATACATCATCCCTTAATATACTAAATTGTGCTTTTAATATATAGAAGTGCTTATATGCCATTCACATTACAGAAAATATAGCTCTAAAAAGCCTGAAATCTTAGAAGGGACTGGTGTTATAATGACATAACCTAAAAAATAGGTAATGTAGCAGCATTCACCTTTAAAACAAACAACGAATACTTTAAGATTTATTGTTGCTAATCAATGTAAAAATCTTACAAAGCCACTTAATTGAAAATATTATGTACTTAATTGTTTCTATTTAGTTCTATTTTTATACAAAACACTCATTTAATATTATTAGAAAAAGAACATTTTGCTAAGTGTGAGCTGAATCTGACTGACCTGTTTAAATAGGATTTACTTGGTCGAATAAGTAACTCTTGTTGTGCCATATTTTGTAAATATACCTATTTAATTTGTAAATTACTTTGTTTGCAGTGTCCAAAGTACAAAAGCCAGCACATGTGGTTGGACATTCACACTACGAAAATCACCCCTACCGCTACGGAATACGGGCGCTCCCAAGGTCAATATGTACATACAGCTACATGTGCCGGTTACTGTACGTACATTAAGGAAGCAATGAAGAATTTAAACTCTTTCTTTGGCTGCTTTAACCGGATCCGTAATTTCATCGGAATCTTTCGGAATCGTTCTATGTCTGTTTCGTATAAATCCGGACAAAAGATCATTGACGTCTTTCTTTTCTTGAAAGTTATTAAAAATAATGTAACGCCAAAATGTCTGGCAAGGTCACACGCTCACCCCGCCTTCTACGGTATGCCATATTACGTATTTTGCGACAATTTCCTATAGTTTCATCGTATCGTTTGGAAAAATGTGCGCATTGTATGCAGGCGTCAATGACCTTTTGTCCGGATGAATATAAAACAAACCATAGTTGACTATACATCGCGGGTTATATGCTCACCTGGCGGAAGGAGCGGGCGGCAGAGCCAGCAGTGTATCGTTGCGTCGCGGCGCGTGCGCGGCGTGTATGGCGCGACTGCCCCCCGCGCCGCGCGACCCCAGCGCCTGCCCCGCCTTTACGTGGAACTCTCTGAAAAATTATACAAAAACAAATTAGATTTTTCAATCATCATATTAAGTAACTAACATTTGTCATCTTTTATTTTATTTTGAATTGACCTATGCTTGTGTCGAAAGGTACGGGGGAGCGGAAGACTCTACCCTAAAAAAAGTCATATACCAACGCGTCTAGGGGCGGCTCAAGGGAGCCTCGGACCACGGCCTAGCGCGTTGATATTGAAAAACATTGTGAAGGACATTTATCATCATTCATTATTCATATTCATATAATTGTAATACATATTATAAAGAGGAAAGATTTGTATTTTAGTGTGTGTGTGTGTGTGTGTATATGTTTGTAATGAATAAACTCAAAAACTACTGAACTGATTTCAAAAATTCTTTCACCGTTAGAAAGCTACATTCACCCTGAGTAACATAGGGTACCTTTTACTGCGGGAAAATGCCTCATTCCCACGGGAAAAACTGTTAACACGGGCAGAGCCGCGGCGGAAAGCTATGACTATTATTTTTAAAACTAGCTGCCACCAACGTTAATAATTATGTTTTCCTAAAAGGAGATATTGTGTTCCCGCGGCAAAAAGTTGGTACAACCGTGAGCCAATAGTCAAATTAAAAAACTAGATAGCTATAAAAATACTTTTTTCCTGTTTTTTCACGAAGTATACAAAAGTGGAACTTTTTTTAAATTAATAAGTAAACTTAAGTGAATTTATTCCGAAGATAGATTACCTACCACCTATATATACCACAAAGATAAGTAAAAATTTAAAAAATACAAAGAGAAGAACATTCTGGTGATTATTTACACACAATATTTCGTATGATAGGCGAATCGTCGCTAATCTTTGCCGTGGCATAATCACGCACTAAGAATAGAAATTTCATCATCCGTGATGTTATCATTATGTAGGCGCAGGCTTCCACACAATTTAAGTTTTGGCACATCGACACATAAGCCGGTAGGTATAGTGGTAGTAGAGCTCTTGCTAGCTCTACGCAACTCGTAGATATTACCCTTATCAATTAAACGACAAACTAATTTTCCATTATTAGTTTTCCCATGGGAATGAGGCATTTTCCCGCGGTAAAAGGTAGCCTATGTTACTCAGGGTGAATGTACCTTTGTAACGGTTAAAGAATTTTTGAAATCGGTTTAGTAGATTTTGAGTTTATTCATTACAAACACACACACACAAATACAAATCTTTTCTCTTTATAATAATATACTAGCGGAAACGCCGCGGCTCCGTCCGCGTTAACAGTTTTTCCCGTGGGAATTAGGCATTTTCCCGCGGTAAAAGGTAGCCTATGTTACTCAGGGTGAATGTACCTTTGTAACGGTTAAAGAATTTTTGAAATCGGTCTAGTAGATTTTGAGTTTATTCATTACAAACACACACACACAAATACAAATCTTTTCTCTTTATAATAATACTAGCGGAAACGCCGCGGCTCCGTCCGCGTTAACAGTTTTTCCCGTGGGAATTAGGCATTTTCCCGCGGTAAAAGGTAGCCTATGTTACTCAGGGTGAATGTACCTTTGTAACGGTTAAAGAATTTTTGAAATCGGTTTAGTAGATTTTGAGTTTATTCATTACAAACACACACACACAAATACAAATCTTTTCTCTTTATAATAATACTAGCGGAAACGCCGCGGCTCCGTCCGCGTTAACAGTTTTTCCCGTGGGAATTAGGCATTTTCCCGCGGTAAAAGGTAGCCTATGTTACTCAGGGTGAATGTAGCTTTCTAATGGTGAAAGAATTTTTGAAATCGGTTCAGTAGTTTTTGAGTTTATTCATTACAAACATACACACACACACACAAATACAAATCTATTCTCTTTATAATAATAGTATGTTGTATCATTGAGGAATTGCGTGACTTATAAGAATACTCGTACAACCAAGTCCGGCACGCAGCAGGCAGCCGTGAAAATCAAACAACAAAATGTGAAAATAAAACTGCCAGTACGAAGGCGTCGAGCAAGTAGGACGCATGCCACAAGCCACAGTTATCACGGCTAGTCAAATGAGCTTCTCTTACAAAATGTGATAAATATAAAGATAAATATTTTAGTATGAAAGATGCAAATAGGAATGTTCACTGTCTTCAAATATCTTCACATCAGTGCAGGAAAAGAACCGTCCGGCATCATTCGTACTACTTAGTCTAGACGTCTAGACTTATTTTGTACTATTTGAAATGTATTATTGCAAATCAAAGTAAAATATTCTGCGGTAAAACAAGTACAAAAATACCCAATGGAAAATATGACGTCAGAAATTTGTATTCGTTTTAGTTTCCACATAAAATATTGTTTTGAAATTTTATGTAACGTACAGTAGGCAGCACATGCGGCTGGGCCAACTAAAACCACCTTTAATAGCAAAGTATTTTTCGTTAAACTTCTTCACGTCTAAACGGCTGGAGCGATTTCAATAAAATTTGGTATGGAATTAGCTGACACCCTGGATTAACACATAGGCTACCTTTTACCGCGGGAAAAATCCTCATTTCCACGGGAAAAGATGTTAACGCGGGCGGGACCGCGGCTGAAAGCGAGTAATAAATTCAAATTATAATTATACCCAAACAAAGCTAAAATATTGATGATATGGTCTAATATGTGTGCGCAATCACGTCATAAAACCACAAATATTATCAATGTGACGTCACAACATCCTCGGTTAGTGGCGTGACCAGGGAGCCGTTTGATCAAACTACAAACATACTTATTGCGAGTACAATTTTGATGTCCATTTCTTAGTTAATTAGCCTTGCAATTCCTTTAAATCATACCTACTACGCAATGTACTTGTAATCGTAAACCGCATCCAAGTCTTCGTTAATTTGCTGTCATTCATTCATCATATTTTGTTAATTATTCATAGGTATGACAAGCAATAAACCAAACAGGAAAGGAGAGTGATCGAACAATGTTTCGTTACGACAACACAATATGTATGAATTAAATTATTATGCAACTAAAATTGTAACCAATGGCCACAAAAAAAACACATTCTTTCAGTGATGTTGCCGACGACGTTGACTGGCCGGAAAAAGATGGTTTTTAGATAGGTACAAAGCTTCTAGTATTTCGTTTTTTTTTATATCACTTTCAATCTAGAGAAGACACCTCGTATATATTCTATGCGCCAACATGGCGGCGGCAGCGGGGGGCGGACGGAGTGCGCGGGGAGGGGAAAAACAAAACACAAACGACATAGATGTCTCAAATTCATATTACTATGACTACAGAATAAATAAAATAGTATAGCTATGAGTGCGGTTCGCGGGCGTCTTTTCTATGTACGCTACTTGTACGCTAGTACAATAGCAATACAATGGTTTCAATATATTTTTCCTGCAGTAAGTAAGAAAGTAACTCTTTATTGCTTGCTTACACACAGCAAAATTTGCAGTAAACTTGCTTTTAGTCTCGCACGCACACATATAAGAATCAATTACACGGCCCGGCCGCTAACCCACCTTTCATAGTTTTGCACCGCGAAGATAGCGGCCGTGTATATGATTCTTATGGCCCATTTACACGAGGCCAATAGACGAGGCAATCCAGTAAGCCAGGCCAATATTGGCTTCGTTAAAATAGGGCCAGGTCAATTAACCAAGCCAATGGACGAAGCCAATCCAATGAAATAGAACGATTTCGAATTTGCTGGCGCCAACGCTTCTGGCCTCGTGTAAATGGGCCATTATGTGTGCTTGCGACGACTCGGGCGTGCTCGGGCGCTCTTATATGGAGTGCACATACTGCGTATCTTTCTTCTGTGGTTTTATTGTATCGTTTGAAAAATGTGCGCATTGTATGCAGGCGTCAATGACCTTTTGTCCGGATTAATGTGAAACAAACTATAGTGCTGTGGCTGTAGTGGCTGTTATGTACCTGTCGAAGTCTTCAGCCTCTTCCTCCTCGATGTTGATGAACTCCTGCCTCTCCTCGGCGTCTCCGGAGTACACGTTCTGTTCGCGCTCGATCACGTGCGCGCGCTCGCCGATGTGGTGACCTATGAACATACATACATACATATCTAGAGGAAAGGTTTGATTGTTTGTTTGTTTGTTTGCATCGAATAGGCTCCGAAACTACTGAACAGATTTCAAAAATTATTCTTTCACTGTTGGGAAGCTTCATTCATCCTGAGTAACATAGGCTATATTTTATTATTTTATTTTCAAAAAAATTAGGGATCCTTACTAAAACTTTAATAATGTAACCCAAAAGGTGTAAAAAAAATAAGTAAAATATTCCTAATAATTGAAAATGCTCCGAAAGTACTGAACCGATTTTGGTGAAACTTGGCACAAAGTTAGAATAGACCTTAGGAAAGAACATAGGCTAACTTTTACCGCGGGAAAATTCCTCATTCCCACGGGAAAAACTATTAACGCGGGCGGAGCCGCGGCGTGAAGCTAGTATGTACATACACCTTGAGACGTTTACGGATCTTCCTCGAGATTATGGCTTTGAAGAGGTGTTATTTGCCGTTAAAAGCTTTCTTTGCCATTGCAATTCGATTGAGGGAAGATGCTTGGTCACTTGATAGGACACGACGACTTTGTCAGAAACATCATTGAAGGAAAGATAGAAGGGAAAAGGAAAAGAGGACGACCAAGAAGGACATAATATAGACCAAATTAAGGAAGGAATAGATGTCGTGTCGTACCAGGAGATCAAACAGAGAACGGAAGACAGAACAGAACGGCGTAGACTCCATCAACAAGAGCGCGGCTCTTAATATGAAGAAGAAGAAGACATGTACAAATGTACATACATGTAGGTTAGGAAGAGCGTCGGTGGCTAAGTGGCTAGGGCCATTGACTTCCGTCACTGGTCGGTCACTCCACACAGAAAACGCGTTTTGACAAGCTACTTCTTTTTGAATTACAACTGTAGGTCACTCCACACAGAAAACGCGTTTTGACAAGCTACTTCTTTTTTAATTACAACTGTCGGTCACTCCACACAGAAAACGTGTTTTGTCAAGCTACTTCTTTTTGAATTACAACTGTCGGTCACTCCACACAGAAAACGCGTTTTGACAAGCTACTTCTTTTTGAATTACAACTGTCGGTCACTCCACACAGAAAACGCGTTTTGACAAGCTACTTCTTTTTGTATTACAACTGTCGGTCACTCCACACAGAAAACGCGTTTTGACAAGCTACTTCTTCTTGAATTACAACTGCATATCAACTACAAGTCAATGGCGCTAGGCGCTATGTAAAACACCTCCGAACACCCCTGGTAGAGTCCCGCGCGGCGCCTGCAGAGCGCGGGGCGGCGTGAGGCGCTATATCGGACGGGGAACTCATTTTAGCGCGGGGGGTGAGTGTCCTTTCTGTACGGGTACGGGTAGTACTATTATTTTCTAAAAATATATCGTTTTACGGGCAAAACGGCGGAGCGGTAGCGGAAAGCTAGAGTGATAAAAACCTTTTTAAAAACTTCGATGATAAGGTTATGCTTTAATGAGCACGACAATGCTTCACTACATAGTATAAAATAAAGTCGCTTTCTCTGTCCCTATGTCCCTCCCTTTGTACGCTTAAATCTTTAAAACTACGCAACGGATTTTGATGCGGTTTTTTTTAATAGATAGAGTGATTCAAGAGGAAGGTTTATATGTATAATACATGCATAATATACTGAAGGATAACCCACAATAACCATTTTCCCGTGCGGAGCCGGGGCGGGTCGCTAGTTTGAAATATACTAGACACGTGCTCTTTCAATTAGGTAATGGTGTTTTTGTCAGTGTTTAAAATAACAATCTGTTTCCACAAAAAGCAATGGGATGACATCACTACGTCTGAATAGAAATAAGATTGACACTTTATGTGGGCGATGAGTATGAGAAATAAAATATGTTCCATGTGTGAGCAATTTAAAACTAGAAGAAAAGTATTTTTAACGAAATTTCATTTCCAAACTACCGGGGCTAGTACTTATAATACTTTTAGATTTCTCCCTTTAAATTAAAAGACTTATTTGTAACTAGCTTTCCGCCCGCGTTAACAGGTTTTCCCGTAAGAATGAGGTATTTTCCCGCGGTAATAACTAGCCTATGTCACTCTCCATCCTTTCAACTAACTCTATGCCGAAAATCAAGTCAATTGGTTGCTTAATTAGGGCGTGAAGGAACAAACTAACAAACACACTTTCGCATTTATAATATTAGTAATGGATTACTAGATAACTTGCAAACTCATTTGTAATTTAACCTTTATCCATTGAATTTGAAAAGTAAAAAGTATTTTTTAACCCCCGGCGAAAAAGAGAGGTGTTATAAGTTTGATGTGTCTGTCTGTCTGTCTGTGGCATCGTAGCTAGTTAGCTAGTAAGATAGTTTTTTTTTTTCAAGGTGTTACAATCGGGAGTGTTCTTAACTATGATCGAAGAAAATATCTTCAGCCATTTGAAGATTATCAGCTCTCTTCTAGTTTTTGAAAGGATCTCTAAGTAACGGTTTCGTGGAAGGGGTTTTAAATTTTTAATATAATGTTATTGAATTATAATGCTACCATCTGATATTTTTTAAACAAATTTTGCGCATAATTATCTTATTTACCGGTACTTTGACAAAGGAAAGGCTAAATGGCGATGTTCTATGTAAGTACAGCAATTTTTTCGACATCAAGCGCAGGTTTCGCTATTAACCTAGAAAACGTTAATGGAAATAATGGTTATGTTGGGACTTTGTAAGAGTTAGGGCCAGCGCATACTTGCTTGGCGCGGTGAAGATACTGAAAGGGTGACAATGTAAAGTGAACCTTAAAGTCTATGCCACAAAGTCGAACTTATGCTCTCGCGGCAGCTTGACACACAAACCAAACGCAGGGACCGCACAAGTTGTTCTACATACTATTATTACTAACAGTTTTTCCCGTGGAAACGAGGGATTTCCCTCGGTAAAAGGGAGCCTATTTGTTATTCTGATGTATAAGCTATATTATTGTAAATTTTCATTTTCATTATTGTACCACTAAGTCTCCGTACAAGCCCAATGAAATTATTTAACGCTTCTAGTGCTTTAGAGTGCACAATTGGTAGTGCGCGTGTACGGCCCGGATAGCCAAGGAGATGAGATTCCCAAGCTCAATGATTTTCATTTTTTGCTTCGATTGAAAAGATATAGTAGATATACGCTTACAGACGACATCTGTTGAAAAAGCAATAAACTAACTTCATAATTGTTAATCATAAAATTGAAAAAAGATTATATGAGACCGTTACAATAAGGGCGCGTTTAGACGACGCGCGAGGCCGACGCGCGTCCGCCGCGCGGCTACCGCGTTCTAACTGTTCACTCATAGCAAGTTTATGTTTTATTAACTGGGGCATAAAGTTGAAATTCTATGAGAGTAACTAAACGCGCGGCCATCGCGCGGCGACCGCGTGGCCATCGCGCGGCGGACGCGCGTCGGCCTCGCGCGTCGTCTAAACGCGCCCTAAGCCTTTGATTTAGTCATACGAAGTACGAACTTTACCGACCAAAAATAGTCTCCATGTTTAAAATTCGTTATTTAATTTACTCAAGTCCTTCTTTTGGTAGATTTACACATACAAGCAAATTTTCAACTCAGTCCAGCCAGTAGTTTCGGTGACGGACGATGAAGAACTTCGTATACCATCTATCTATTCGTAACCATCTCCACTTGAATTCAATTCGCAATTGACCGGTACTTTTTATACTTCGAACAACTGACGCCGAGGTTCTCGGCAATTCAAGTTTACAAAGTATGGCTAGTAAATTTCAGTTGATTCCTAGTATAATATAGTGAAGTGAGTTAGGTAGTCTAGTACTATTATTTACTCTGTGGTAGTACATAGTTTGTCAATGCATCGATTCAGTTTGACCAGTCACCCGTGAAGAGACTAACATAGGTTAGTACTTAAACATAGTCACAAGAGAATGTTTAATCTTGTGGGAAGTTATTGTTAAAATTGCTTTTGTTTTGTTATATCACTTTTGTCTAATTTCGCAATAAATGTTTATTTTATTTATTTAATTCATTTATAATACAAGGTAAGTCTATACAAAGTACTGTATTTTTTGTTACACATAATTTGTGCAAGCTTTTGTGACACACTTTTGTTGCGTATAAACCGAACTGATCTTTAAGTCACATTGGCAAAATTCCACATAGGCACTGCCATGCTATCAATAAAATAAGAAGAAAGAAGCAGAAAGTCAAAACCACTACCAGAGCGACACTTAAGTATGAAGAAGAAGGATGTTAAAGCTGGAACCATTACTAAATTTCATAGTTTTTTAATAAAACTTTACAATAATATAGCTTAAATATCAGAATAACACACAGGCTACTTTTTACCGCAGGAAAATACTTCTTTAAATACTTCTTATCAACAGGAAAACCTGTTAGTTAGTTAGCTAGCTAGTCTAACATGAAAACTATAACTTACCAATAGACATTTTCTTGGTTCCAGTGCGTGAGTCCTGCAGAGTCTTACGTGTTTCCTTCACCCCATTCGGTCCAACCTTCGTGCTGTGTGAAGAACTGTATATCTGTCAACAAATTATTATCTATTGAACTATAGTTTTACAGTGAAGGAAAACTTAGTGAGGAAACTTAAATGAAAATGAAAATGTTTTATTCGAAGTAAGATTTGACAAATCACTTTTCGACGTCGAGGCGGGTTCACAATTTGGCTGTCTTCACACTTACTACTTACACACACCTTTGAAGATATTCAGGATTTCACAGAGGTGTCACTTACGTGAATCTATTGTATGACCAGTTGCAGCTTTAGGGATTATGATTATGATATGGATGGAGAGGGAAGGGCAATAGATACCCATGACCACTGCTAACCGTGGTGGATCTATTGTAGTCAACCCTCATAGGCTACATAGCCTCTTCCAAACCAACAGTTTTGTGGGGTAGTCTTCCGCTCCCCCGCAAGTCCAGGTCAATTTAAAAAAAAAAAGCTGACAGTTTTGGTGAGATTTAAGGTTCGGGCTTCTTGGGGGGCAAGCTTGTGCGCTCCCAGCACTTGACTCCTTTTGTTGACAAGAGCATCACATTCACAGAGCATGTGAAGTGGGGTTTCCTCTTTGTCTGCACAGAATCTACAGTAAGGGTTTTCTTGTAAGCCCATCCTGTTCGTTCATATGCTTATTGGGTTTACAATGCCCAGTAAGGGCCATAATGAGTATACAAATGCAGGGATAATTGACCCCTATTTCTTATTTGCTTGTTGCTAAGTGGGAGTTGGTTGTCTATGTAACAGACTTGTAATAATGATAGAACGACGATTTTTGCTACAGTTACATGTCACAGATGACTAAAGTAGATTTTTCTATGGAATACTTCAAAAGGTTGTGTATGAAGTTGACCAATCTACACTGGACCAGCGCGATTGGCTAAAGGTCTATTCAACCTGTTGCAGAGTAAGCTCGAGCCCTTCAGCAGGTACATATTCTTTTTCTTTTCAAGTGGAAAGGAAACTCAGGTACATATTGTATGCTGTTAACAAGGTATCATATAAGAACGGCATAATATATGTGATTTTGCAGCCTTACCTGAGGTTTGCCCCCTGGTCCATTAGACATTACAACTGTGCTGCTGCTAAAGGAACTGGCTGCACCCAGACCATCCATTTGACCTATAACAATTAAAAACAAAATAAAACACTGGCTTCTGAGAAATCACAAAAGTTTTGTTATAATTAATAACAGTTAACATTGAACTTGTCAATAAAAAAATATCTTTCAACTTAAACATATTGGTTTATTTAACTGCATAATTGTTTTAAAATGTATTTTAGGCCAGGCATGACTGAATAAAATTGCTTGGTAGCATGGGCATAAGTTGCAAACTGAACAATTAGTTCCCAATGCCATATTTTAAAATAGACTACATATAAACAGGAGATGCAACTGTTGTTTTTTTGAGTTTGAGGGTAAGACTAGCAGCAAAATTATTGTTGTTGAAACCTTTTCCATAGATTATTGTTAAATCTGACATCCAATTAGAGAGTCATCTTCAGGACAATTTCTGTTGAAGAATATTAGGTATGAAAACTTCTTACCTGAAAAGAGTCGGTCAAGTGACGGCATTTGGGGGGCCATGAAAGGCATCATGGCGGTGCCATGGTGTCTCGGCCCTCCGATGGCCAGGGGCCCACCACCCATCATGCCAAACGGGTCCGAGAACATCGAGTTCATCATATTGCTCATCTGCCGCATAGTCCGCATGTGCGATCTTTAACAACGAAATACCACCATGAAAAAACTTAGCCCTTTCTTCATTAGGACTAACTAAGTCAACTTCAACTTGTAACCCACATATTTTACAGAGTAAGTAACGAATTATTGATAACTGTAGGGATCTAAACAAATTATAACAGAAAAATCTCAAACAAAGAGCAAAAGCTTACCCGAAAAATGGATCGTCCTCCACGTCGCCCATTAAAGATCCGAACAGGGACATGTTTTACAGTTCAATACGCAAGAGAATCAAGAAAGGATTATTGTAAATAGATAGCAAAATAAAAAATGTGCTGGAAAATCACCAACGCCACAAGTTTTCGCACTTGGCTCGCGTGTTTTCGCTGTCCGAAAAATCGAAATCTCTAGCAATCAAACACTTTCTCGCTCGTCCGTCCGTCAGTCAAGCAGCTGTCAAACAACTGACTGTCAGTTAGCGAGCTATCACACTGGCGACAAAGACAAAGGCTGGTTTCAGAGCGGCGGCGCGTCTCAGCAGCGCTGCCCAGGCGCGCGCGGCTCGGGCGCGCCTAAACATAAGCGGCCGAGACGCGGCCCAAGACGCGTCACTATGAAACGCTACATACAATCTAGTGTAATGCGAGGCGCGCGCGGCTGGGCAGCGCTGCCGAGACGCGTCGCTCTGAAACCAGCCAAAGTCGTGCAAAAACGAAAAGGGACGCAGTTATGCGCAAGCAGGGCTTGAAACCGGTATTTTGAAGAGCGCTAAAAATCGGTATTTAACCTGATATTTCCATTCCGCTCTTTGAATTCCGCTCGGAGTGAAATGTCGTTGCGAACGGATCAAAAACCGAAATAAAACCGGTTAATTCCACACGCATTGCGAGCGTAGAGTAAGCGAGACGGACGCGCCGCTCGCACATGTTGTCTCATTCAACTCGACCTTCAGTTGCATTGCATTAAAATTAGATTCAAATTCAATTTTATTACTGTAAATCGAACACCTAAATAATTATTTTGTCTTGTTTAAGGAAAATGATTATTTAAAGGGTAGGTAGTATTTATTAAACCAATGACTGTAAATTAAAGATTTAATAGACAAAAATAATTAATTTACGTTACAGTATTACTAAGTGAGCGATATACAAATGGGTCGGTTAGGTAATTAAATGAAAATGTATTCCGAAAAAGTAAAGCAATACGCATTTACTTAAATCAATTGTACGAAAAACCGGACTGATAAAAATTGGTAGGTACAGTAAGCAGCACTTGCGGCTGGACATTCGCACTACGAAACTCGCTTCTACTAGTACGGAATAATGGCGCTCAAGGTCCACATGTCCAGCCGCATGTGCTGCTTACTGTACATATGTGAAAATCCGTGACCCAAAGACGTGTGACATTAAATACATAGATAAATTTGGAGATTTTAGAGATTTTATTCAAAACCTAATTTGATAAATTTGGTTTTAAAAATATATATTTGCAAAGTAGTACTGTGTGACATATCAAATGAAAAGGCTTGTAACGCTCTTGATATATTTTTTTACAATTTCACGTTAAAGATTTGAAGTTACTTAAAAAACAGACGAAAAATTATCATGCCTATTTCCTCAGACCGATCGAGTTGAAAGTTGATGCACGTATGTAAATCCGTGACTTAAGACGTGTGACATTAAATAATTAATTTGATCACTAGCGCCAAATCCAGAAAAAAAAACATGGATGCCAATTTTGGGTGAAAAATTATTACTATAATCATTTCGTGGGTTTCTTAAAAATTTTGCTAGAAAATTGGAATGAAATATATATTTTTAATTAAACAAAAAATAACAATATTAAAACTAGGTAGCAAAAGACAGGAAAAAAAGGGAACGTTTAAAACTTATAACTACGTACAAAAAATAATGTTCTTTTTCGGATAAAGTGATAGCTGCTAAAATAAATAATATACATATTGCTGCCACAAAATTCGTTATCACATAATTATTTTTGCATATTTTAGGTTCAAAACAATTCTAGCGGTTAGGCACATACATAAGTAATCCATTTTCATCGGCGTCCTCTAGTAAGATAATTAAAATTTTAGTATTTTATTCTTAAAATAGAGGTCCGTACTTAGAGATGGTGATTTTACTTTTTGAGTTAGTTCAGTAGATCATATAAAAATCGGCACTAAAGTCTACGCATAAAACTGCATATTTTAATAATGCCACATTTACACTCAGCCCTTGCCACTGCTCCTGCCGCTGTCGGAAATATTGCCTGAAATACTTCTGCGGCATTATCAAGGCGAGTGAGTGTTCACACTCAGCCCTCGTACTCTTTTACCCAACGACTCGCAACGATGGCGGATATCGAAACTGTTGCGGCGACAACATTATGTCTGCTGTGTATATATAACTATATGCATATTTCAAAAAGAAATCAAAACATATCGAATCTAAGACGCCGTTGTCGTGGTAAAGCCTGACCAAAGAAATAAAAAACCAGTTTTGGGGGCGCCACGTGTGTATCTTTTTTTATGTTTATGGCAACAATTTCCATTATAAAATTAGTTCTATTGAAATTCCGCAATATGGCGAGGCTTTTTATTTCTTTGGTCAGGCTTTAAAAAGAAATTGTAGATGAGATAAATTCCTAGAAATAGAACGCCGTTAGTACCTATTACTACAAATTCGTGGGCTGAATGTAAACACTCACTCGCGCTCGCACTGCCCGTCCTTTGACTTCCGCCCGAAAAACCGACACTCGAGGGAGCGCCGGGCAGTCGCAGCGGCATGAGCAGTGGCAGCGCGAGTCACCTATTTACATACTCACGCTGCCCACTTCCCTCCTCACTTCCCTGTCCAACAGGGCTGAGTGTAAATGTGGTATAAGATCCAATAGGCATAGTATTTATCATGTTGATGTATATCAAATGTCCAAAAGACAAAATAAATAAATTCGTTTCTCATTCATCAGTAAGTAATCCATTAAAATCCGCGCGATCTTACAAGTTAATGAGTATTTTAGTTTTTTATTACTAAAATAAGCGTCCATACTACGAGACAATAATTTGATTTTTGAGGTACTTCAACAGATCATGTCTAAATTAGCACAAAACTCATTAACACATATTTCTGCCACAAAATTCGTTATCACATAATTATTTTTGCATATTTTAAGTTCACAACAATTCTAGCGGTTAGGCACATCATTAGTAATCCATTTTCATCGGCGTCCTCTTGTAAGATAATTAAAATTTTAGTATTTTATTCCTAAAATAGAGGTCCGTACTTAGAGAAAGTGATTTTATTTTTTGAGTTAGTTCAGTAGATCATATCAAAATCGGCACTAAAGTCTACGCATAAAACTGCATATTTTAAGATCCAATAGGCATAGTATTTATCGTGTTGATGTATATAAAATTTCCAAAAGTCAAAATAAATAATTTCGTTTCTCATTCACCAGTAAGTAATCCCTTAAAATCCGCGTGATCTTACAAGTTAATGAGTATTTTAGTATTTTATTACTAAAATAAGCGTCCATACTACGAGAAAATAATTTGATTTTTGATGTACTTCAACAGATCATGTCTAAATTAGCACAAAACTCATTAACACATATTTCTGCCACAAAATTCGTTATCACATAATTATTTTTGCATATTTTAAGTTCAAAACAATTCTAGCGGTTAGGCACATTCATTAGTAATCCATTTTCATCGGCGTCCTCTTGTAAGATAACTAAAATTTTAGTATTTTATTCCTAAAATAGAGGTCCGTACTTAGAGAAAGTGATTTTATTTTTTGAGTTAGTTCAGTAGATCATATCAAAATCGGCACTAAAGTCTACGCATAAAACTGCATATTTTAAGATCCAATAGGCATAGTATTTATCGTGTTGATTTATATAAAATTTCCAAAAGTCAAAATAAATAATTTCGTTTCTCATTCACCAGTAAGTAATCCCTTAAAATCCGCGTGATCTTTCAAGTTAATGAGTATTTTAGTATTTTATTACTAAAATAAGCGTCCATACTACGAGAAAATAATTTGATTTTTGATGTACAGATCATGTCTAAATTAGCACAAAACTCATTAACACATATTTCTGCCACAAAATTCGTTATCACATAATTATTTTTGCATATTTTAAGTTCAAAACAATTCTAGCGGTTAGGCACATTCATTAGTAATCCATTTTCATCGGCGTGCTCTAGTTAGATAACTAAAATTTTAGTATTTTATTCCTAAAATAGAGGTCCGTACTTAGAGAAAGTGATTTTATTTTTTGAGTTGTTCAGTAGATCATATAAAAATCGGCATTAAAGTCTACGCATAAAACTGCATATTTTAAGATCCAATAGGTATAGTTTTTGCCAGGTTGATGTATATAAAATATCCAATAGTCAAAATAAATAATTTCGTTTCACATTCATCAGTAAGTAATCTATTATCATCCGCGCGATCTTACAAGTTAATGAGTATTTTAGTTTTTTATTTCTAAAATAAGCGTCCAAACTACGAGACAATAATTTGATTTTTCGAAGTACTTGAATAAATAATTTCAACAGTATCTCATCATCCATCAGTCGCTAAAATATTTTTAATAGATCGTTTTACCCACGTTTTACCTAACTATGGTAAGCTTTGATCAACTGATAACTATGCCAAATAATACAATACAATACTACATGTAACAAAAATGCAAAAAAAATACACCTCTGTAAAATTTGTTCAGTAGCCAGCACATGCGGCTGGATATATTGTCCTTGAGATCGCCCGTATTCCGTAGTGGCAGGGGTGAATTTCGTAGTGCAAACCAACAAGTCAGCAAGTCCAACTGCATGTGTTGGCTTCTGTACATATTCATGAGAAAAAGAAGAATCAATCCATCACTGCAATCTTTTGTTTTAATTTTATTTTACAAATAATTAAATTTTAACATTTACTTTACTTCTTGTCCTGATGACTGTTACGTAAAGAAACGTTTTGATATATTAAATCATACTACACAATAATACTTACTTACTACACAATTTGAATTTCGTAATCATAATAAATAAATAAATATGTGGGACATCTCACACACGGCTTTCTGACCCCAAACTAGGCAGAGCCTGTACTATGGGTGTCAGATAGCTGATATACATACATAATTATATAAATATACAACATCCAGACCCAAGGCAAACACAAGTGCTCATCACACGAATGTTTGCCCTGGGCGGGATTCGAACCCGCGACCTTGTGCTTCGTAGGCAGACGTACTACTGTGGCGTAGCCACTTAATTATATTTTAAATTTTATTGTTATTTTTGTTTTACAAACAGACAGTTTTTATATATATGCGGGCTAACCCGCCCTTGACCGAAAGCACAGAATAGGTACCAATTATTATTAATAGTAGTCCACAAAGGCAATGTTGACGAGCGCGACCGAGCGCAGCCGAACGCTTCCGAGCCGCGCGATTGGACCTTGGCCACAGAAGAAAATAATGGCGCCGGCGTTCAAATTGTATTGTTTTGCAGCTAAAAATCTCTTTCGAAATTTGGATTATAAGTTTGTCAGCCTTGTTAACCCTTCTAATTCTTTTAAGAAACGATATTGTAAGATTAAAACAGTGGACAGGAAATAAACGGTGTCGGAGTTATCGGAATTGTTTTTATCATCAATCTGCACTCACGCGCCATCTATCCGCCCGCTGTACTACCAACTAGGCTACGAGGCCGACAAATAGAAAGGAAAGACTCGAAGAGAGAAGGAGACAAATGATATTGGGCGGCGAGCGAGCGATATTTTCAGCTCTTAACCGGTTAATTGAACAGAAACCGAAATCATTTCGCTCTTTGAGCAAAACCAGAAAAATATGGGTTCCGGTAGAGCGAAACCGAAATGATAACGCTCTCTTGCGCAATGTATGGAGATGCAAAATAACTGGTTTTAAATTTTAACCAGGTTAACAAGCCCTGTGCGCAAGAGTGAGCGCGGTGTATTTGTATTTCATTCTAACGCATAACTGCGTCCCTTTTCGTTTTTGCACGACTTTATCTTTGTCGCCAATGTGATAGCTCGCTTAATTTTATTTTCGAGTCAGTAAAAAAATGGGCGCATACAGCCTAAACTTAAGTACTATTTATTTATTTCTCATTATTTTACTTCTCATTCAATTTTAACTACACCGTGGAGGAGACGACGCCTGATAGGTCCTGATTCCGTCTCTGATTACTAGTTTTGATTTTAGCCGCACGCGCACCGTTGCCGGCGGCGGCGGGTACGGGCACGGTTACCTGAAGGGTAATTCGCTACCAGAAGGGCATTCTGTTAGATGTAATCTAAAATCTTTGACTCTCTGTGATTTCGTCGTCAGGTTCAAAAAGAAGATGTTTAGAACGGCGGCGGCGGCTATGTAGGGTGCAGGTACAGGTACCCGTACACTTCACCAAATTATAGAACCACCAGATTGTGATGGGAAGGTCATAAAAGTAGCGTTTGGATGCTTTCATGAAGGCTCTAACGGTAGGGAGTTCGGGGTCGACATGAAGGTTAGTCAGGACTCCTAGGACATAGATATGAACGAGCGAAGAATCGGGAAAATGCAGCTGTCTATAATTTTGCGGTATCGCTTTATAAAAAACTTTTTGATCTCGCAATAATTTGTTCACACGCCTCGCTTGGTGGTCACACCACACAATGCAAACTGCTGGCTAGAGATGTGTAGGTAATGCGTATGATATCACAAAAGTAATATCACCCTAAAAGGTAATGCAATATCACACATAACGCGAGTTTTGTAACCAGTACACATACACATCACACATTAGCTATTATGAAAGAAAATCAACTTGTTTCGGGTCAGTTATAATTATAATAAAAACAAAAACACTTTTTGTGTGCTAAGTATCTAACTCGAGTAATGCGGTCGCGTGCAGGTAATGTTATAATAAAGTAATGTGCTGACGGTACGGAATACTACAGAGCATTTCTTTTTTCGTACTGAGTAACAAATTTTATTCAACATTTCGGGTAATGTTTAGGGTGATGTGTAATGGTACGTGGTGATATCACCTTTTCTAAAGTAATGAGTAATGTGATATGGCATTAAAACGTACTGTTTTGCGCATGTCTACTGCTGGCTGACAGCTAGTGCACCAGTGCACTCGCATACTTCCTCTCCGATCGTGTCTCGTGCAACGTTGTTGTCGCAGATGACAAATGTGGAGTAAATCAACAAAAGCGGTTACAAAAATACTTTGTGATTAAATACTTACTTAGGTACATAGAAAAAAATAGATGAAATCCGAGTCAGGAGGAAAAGTGAAACAGAGCATAATACTCAGTTTCTTCTTTATTTGTTTTTCTGTCTGTCTGTTTGTACGGACTAATCTCCGAAACTGCTGGACCGATTTGAATGAAATTTTGCATGGTGGGTTCTTTACGTCCCTGAATAACACCTTGGATAATTTTAATCGCGGAAAATTAAAAAGTTCCCGTGGGTTAGTTAAAAATTACTAGGTATTGAAAAGTCGGAAATCAACACGGGCGTAGCCACGGGCAGACAGCTAGTTTTGAATAAAATGTGCCAGTTGACGACCGAGGGGCGAGCCGATGCTTGTGGCGTGGTGAGGGAACGCGAGCGGCGAATAAAAACGGAAAAATGTTGTAGTACCTCGGAACGAGCTAAGCACCTCAGTAACTGACTAGATCAGCTCGCATACCAGCTCGCACCGTGTAACCAAGGCACTACGGATAGTTGTATAGCTATACCTACTGACAGAGGCAGGGGGCGAGGTAAATCCTCACGGTCGGTTCTGTTTTCCTCGTGCAAGGCACGTGATGACGATCGACGATTTACCGCGAGGCTGCTCGCTCAGTCAGTCAGTATAGACTTAATAGGAAGTCATTTTGCGTTTTGTACATTTTGCTCCGAAGGGCTACCTTTAAACCTGTTTCAAATAAGCATAGCTCTGGCTACCATAATATAAAGAGAAAAATCAATCACAATATTATTTATTTCATTATTTTTTAGCTTTCTTAATACTTTTAACACATTATACCAAACCATTACAAATATATTATGAGAAATCCTCACTAACTATGCTCCCAAAAGAAAATCGAGACTCCCAAATTTCACACACAGCAAAAAACTAACATTTTAAAATATAAATATTACACGATAACTTTACACTTTAACTTGACAAAGATAATTAAAAGTCCGATAAGCAGAGGATTCTGTTCTTAAACATTGTTTTTCATTTTTTTACCGTCTTGAAAAAAATGTTTAGCCATGGAAGGACCAAGCGGCAGATCCTCTATATGCAGTCTGAACTATGTCTTGTAAGCCGTTCCTTCCTTTTCCAAGTATAGCGCCGCCACCACCCCCACCAATCTGAAATAAAGTAAGGAGTAATACCGGGAAAAGTAACAGAATTCATAAAAAAAAGCTGAATATCTCGAAAAGGTCCTTCGTCAACGACAGCGTTTCAGAGATAGCGGTATGCGTGAAAAATGTCAAAGAAAACCCCATTTTTACAATGAGGCAAAGGTTTGAACGAATCTTCTAAAAAATCAGCGTTAATTAATGCTATGATAGGAACTACTGCTACAGGACTGCTGGAACTTCTATCGTCGTGATGGATGAAACAAAATATGACGGATATTAGTTACCTCAAAGATTAAGTCTGATTGAATGTAAAGTATTAAAATTAGAAAAAAAAAAAATAAGGTATCGAGTAGCAATTTACTTCATACCATAGAAAATATACTCAAATGCGCTTTTTGCCAACGACGACGTATTGGAGGATAGTTGCGTTTTCCAACCAGTATGTGCATCTCTAATAAAATTATAATTTAAGCTTCAATACATTTACGAGTATTAACAAACAAAGGACGACAGCATACCTTTTCTTGTAGAGTGTCACCATGCGGAGTGTTTTGTGTTAATGGACTGTCGCCCATCTGCCCTTGTTCCATTTGGGCTATTTGGTTATTAGCCATAGTGTCGCCACCTACTTTTTCTATTGGTATTTGCTGCATAGGGGGTGCAGAATTTGCACCCGTGGGTGCATAATTGGCACTCATAGGTGCAGCATTGGTGTTCATAGGTGCAGTGTTGGCACTCATGGGTGCAACATTGGTACACACAGGTGCAGCATTGGTACACACAGGTGCAGCATTGGCATACACAGGCGCAGCATTAGCACTCATAGGTGCAACATTTAAATTTCCTACTGAGAGAGAATTTGCTTGAATATTTGAAAGAGGCCTGATGTTCTGTTGTGTGGCTGAATGTGAAGCTTTGTATTGACGGTATATATGCTTAAGCTGGCTCCTGCTTGCTGTAGCACCAATAGGAATAGTTCCAGCTATAGAGGTCTTGCTCATTGTATTTTTAACTCCATATTCATGTTGTAAGTCAGGCCTGAAGGTACCTCCAAGAGTTTGTGGCAAACCTGGCATTGGTTTGTTATAATTATATCCTGGTATGAAGTTTACAGGCTGCCCTAATGTATTATATTGTACACCATTGTATTGGGGTGCCATATTGTATGCAGTTGTATTTTGTACTGGATATATAGGTTCTTTATTGACTCCTGGCTCAGTTGCAGGAGCAGTTTCTTGTTGTGCATTAGGATCTATTTCAGTTCCTTCATACCCAGGGGTTATAACAGCTCCTGTATTCGGATCTATTTGTTGCTGTAGCCCACTTTGTGGATTCTGACCTTGAGGTTGCTGCTGCTGGGATATTTGCTGATTCATAACAGGGGCTCCTGTATTTGTTGTATACACTTGTTGTTGATTAGGTTGCAATGCCGAACCAGGGGAAGCTTGCTGTTGGCCACCCTGTGAAAGCTGCTGAATTGCTGCATTGGTTCCAGCTAATGCAGGCTGTAACATTCCTTGACCCTTGTTACCATTCATAAGTTTTGTCATAGTGTCAATAGCTGCTTGTTTTTGATTTGCAGGATTCATTTGAACTGCTATAGCCATAGGATCAAAGTTTAGATCTCCTTGCATAACCCCGGGGAACATTTCATTGAATTTCGTTATACCAGCTGTATGTTTACCATAAGGATTTTGTCCCATCATGCCGGGCATATTTCTAGTCATAGTATTACCTTGTGGAGTTAGATTATTTTGTTGCATTCCATTGCCTTGAGGCATACTGCCACCTTGTACTGGCATTGCTTGAGTTTGAGGCACCATATTTCCTTGAGGTGGCATTGCATTAGCTTGATGCATGTTATCTTGTGTTACATATTGGGTTGTAGGGTTAGCCATCATTGCTGCTGGATTACCTTGACCCATGGCAGACATACCTCCATCTGGATGACCTTGAGCTAGGTCTCTTCCAGGCATGCCACCTGCATTCATTCCCATGTTTCCTCCAGGCATCCCGCCTGCATTCATACTCATGTTTCCTCCTGCTGCTAAAGGTGTTATTCCTACTTGGCCATGAGGAGAATGAGGGGCATCAATAAGCATTGTGTCATTTAGCTGTCCACCCTGAGGGGGGTTAGTGGGTCTTCCGCCACCACCACTCATCATCATGTTTACTATATTGGTTCCCATACCACCTAGTTGTGGGGTATTGTGGTTAGTAATTGGATTTCCAACAGTACCGGGCATTTGCATTTGACCACCCATACCTCCCGCGTTACCTGCATTCATTGGAGCTCCTCCAGGTGCAGATAGACCCATTTGTTTGGCTAAAGGATTGGAAGCGATCGTATTTTGTGGAGTGATAGATTTCAAATCATTGTAAACTTCCCGCATTGTGGGCTGCATCATATTTTTATTAAGGTAGTTATATGTATCAGCATACAGTTTTGGAGCATTACGACCCGTCATACAGTCCATACAATTGAAAGGCTTCATTCCCCCGCCCATTCCACCACCCATCATTTCACCTATTTTACGACCCATTCCACCACCCATTCCACCACCCATTCCACCGCCCATTCCACCGCCCATTCCACCGCCCATTCCGGCACCCATTCCGGCACCCATTCCGGCACCCATTCCGGCACCCATTCCGGCATCCATTCCGCCGCCCATTCCGCCGTCCATACCGCCACTCATTTCGGCATCCATTCCTCCACCACCACCGCCACCCATTCCACCACCTGTTGTTGGCTGCAAACCGTTATGATGCAATCCTCCAGACATTCCTCCATGCATTCCCCCATGCATACCATCGTGCATGCCTCCGTGCATGCCTTCATGCATTCCACCTTGCATGCCTTCATGCATTCCGCCATGCATGCCTCCGTGCATTTTCCCGGGGAACATTCCACCTCCGGGCATCCCACCAGCATTCATACGAAACGGTTCTCCTGATCCTGACATGTTGGCATAGTGGACGCCTTGTCCGTGGCCTGGACAGCACCCTCGTCTACATCCTCCACAGGTAGGCAGCGGATTTCCCATTGGACATCCCCCTCCTTGTCCTCCATTGAATAATTTACCCATGCAGCCACTAAAAAAATATTAAAATATTAGTCTTTTCCCGTACCTACCTACCTTGATTATATATAATAAAGTGAGTAGTACATGAAATCGAGAGTGCCATGCAAAATGCGGTTATGTTGGGATTATTATTTAAACTTACCAGTCAGCACTTTGTAGTTGGTTCATTACACTTCCTAGCTCGTTGAGAATCCTCTGCTTATCGAGAGACATCGTGATATTACCACACAATTTTACATTAATTGCCTAAATAAAGATTATGTAAAGAAAAATTTGTTAATTTCTAAAATACATTTGGTTCGTCCATTAGAGATTTAGAGACCAATGAAATATGAAAAATGACACTGTCATCTATAGATAATTCATATTTTCGAGATTCCAATTTCAAATGTCGAGTTGGCCAGAATTCATCAAAAAGAAGCGTTTCCCAGATAGAGGAGGTCTGTGGTCGTATCAGAGGTGATACGCTAATTAATTATCATGGACTTTAATAATTGTATTGGTCTCATTACATTGTCATAATACATAGTTATGTACATTAGTTCCTCATCTTTACATTACCTACTTATTTGACACTACAAGTGGCTGACAGGAATATCGCTACGATAACCCCAGGGCCTCCAACAAAAAGCTCCACGATGATGATTGTTCCAGCCTGGCCCGCATCCAGCGCACGGAACACTATTACTTCCAGCGGCTTCTTGAATTAATATGATGTACTAGTAGTACGGTAGACCACCCTTGCATTTCAATAATCCCGTGACCGACCGAAATGGGCAGCATGGGCACGACGACGCACTCAGATTACTAAAGACTAGGCTGTATACGCTTTGAACTCTTTGCCTTTCCCATTAGTTAGGGATAAAAGAATAAAAAAAAACAAGTCAATGTCAGATGTTGATGTCAGTCAGACAGACGTCAGTCATTATTTTCTGTCAGTCAGTGTCAGCCAGACAGACAGACAGAGACGATCTCTTTTTGCGTGCGTACGACGCTGACGTAAAAACTAGGTACCTACTCTACCATACTCTACTTTGTACTTGGGTTCGGATTTTGAGTTGTATCTTTGTACTGTGTTATCTCATTGTTATTTTTATTTAATCTCCGGCTATATCAGCAACTGATACGGGGCTCCCTGTGGTTTGGTATCAGCCAGCCGCTCACTTCGAGTTCGTCGGTGTCGCAGTCAAGAGGTAACTATCACATTTCTCCACAATGGGTAAAAAAGTGTACGTCGTCGGAGTCGGCATGACCAACTTCATCAAGCCGAAGACGGGCCCAGATTACCCAGAATTAGGTAAAGAAGCTGTCGAACAAGCACTGGCTGACGCCCGAATCAAGTATGACGACATTCAACAAGCCGTGTGCGGCTACGTCTTCGGAGACTCGACTTGCGGCCAGAGAGTCTTGTACCAGGTTGGCATGACCGGTATTCCCATTTATAACGTCAACAACAACTGCGCTACGGGATCCAGCGCGATCTTCCTAGCCAAGCAACTTGTTGAGGGCGGCGTCTCTGACGTCGTCTTAGCCGTGGGCTTCGAGAAAATGCAAACTGGACCTCTGGGCGGCAGCAACTACACCGACCGCGCCAATCCTCTAGACAAACTGACTATCAAAATGGCAGATATGGCTGAAATTACTGCAGCGCCTATGACTACACAGTATTTTGGTAATGCTGCTATGGAGCACTTTAAGAAATATGGCACTAATGAAACCCACCTCGCTAAGATTGCTGCTAAGAATCACCGACATGGTGTAAAAAATCCCCGGGCTCAAGGAAAAAGGGAGTACACAGTTGAGGAAATTCTTAGTTCAAGGAAAATCTATGGCCCATTAACTAAGCTGGAATGTTGTCCAACAAGTGATGGAGCAGGTGCGGCTGTGCTGATGTCAGAAGATGCGGTCATCCGCTACGGACTGCAGGACAAAGCTGTCGAGATCGTAGGCATGGAAATGGCCACAGACACAGAAGCAGTCTTCAAAGAGAACAGTCTAATGAAAACTGCAGGTTATGACATGACTGGCTTGGCAGCCACAAAATTGTACCACAAAACTGGTATTTCTCCAAAACAAGTTGACGTGGTAGAACTCCATGACTGCTTTGCAGCGAATGAGTTGATCACTTATGAAGGGCTACAGTTATGCGGGGTGGGCGAAGCAGGGAAGTTTGTTGATGCTGGAGACAATACTTATGGTGGACGCGTTGTTGTCAACCCCAGTGGAGGGCTCATCGCCAAGGGTCATCCTTTGGGAGCTACCGGGCTGGCTCAGTGTGCTGAGCTCTGCTGGCAACTTCGTGGTGAGGCTGGAGCGAGACAGGTTTGTGACATAGTACTCTTTACATGATGTGGGTGGGATGGGTATCACGTGTTTGGCTACCCTCATGAATTTACAATATCCTTCACCTGGGAAGGTTAATGCATTTTATCTATTCCATTGTGGTGCTTGGCTGAGCATACAATGAATTCGATTTTTCCTTATTATTTAAAAACTGACTTAGATTATGTTTTTCTATTCTTGTTTCCTGTTGAAAAGAATACATTATGGAGCATAAAAACTGGTAACAAAAGGTCTCCTTTTGTCATCTTTAGTTTATTCAAAGGCATTTTTTTTGTATATCAGTTTTAAAAATAAAAACTAAATAACATAAAAACTTTGTACATTGATATTGCAGAAAAATACAGTCTTACTGTGAAGTTAAATTACTACAGCTGAATTAAATGTAAATGCATTATTAATTCATTTAAATTTATTGATTACTTCGAGCGGCGGAGTGGCCATAATACTGGCTTATCATCATGAAATGTAGAGACATGGAGTCATTGCTCCTTTGCTGGTACTCGTTATATTATAAATGCTTTGAGTAAACAGCACAGATAACATAATTTTTGTAGTTGACGAGAGATGATAGTTAATTTTGATATCTCGCTATTCGCTATACAAGTATAATTATTTGGAATGTGATGGATGTTTAGTGTGTGACAGTATGTTAGATTGTTTTTACTTTTTAGGCATTGGACTAATATGTAATACAAAAGTAGCTTTCCGCCGCGGCTCCGCCCGCGTCAACAGTTTTTCCCGTAGGAATGAGGAAGTTTCCACGGTAAAAGGTAGCCTATATTACTCCCCAAGGTCTATTATATCTCAATCGAAGTATCGGAGCCTATTTAATGCAAACAAACAATTAAATCCTTCCTCTTTATAATATTAGTACTTATAGATGAAAAGTAACATTTTTGTCCCAAAAGAAGGAGTCAATTAATAATAAACAAAGTAAAGAACCACACACAAAATGCTATAGTATATTTAAAAGGCAAGTTTTGGTGTAGGTAACCACTTTCACTCATTTTGTACCTTTCACTCTTCACCTGTTCACTGCAATTATTAGGGGCACGTAACACAAGTATTCATCTAAAAACTATACAATACAAATAATTTATTATTTATTGACACTAAGGAATTCCATAAATAACACAACAAAGTACCTAAACAATTGGTTACAACAGGCACCCTTATTGCTAAGATAGCAATCTCTCTAGAAAAAAATTGTTTGAGGTGTCTGGTTGTTTTATATTATTTTCATAGCTGTCTTGTACTTTATATCGTTGAATCATTATTTCTTTTACGACGCAAGATTACTGCAACATGTTATGTAAAAATGTGGCTGTACCAACAGCAGACTTTGCAGATAATTTTTAAAAGTAGCTAGCGATCATACTAAAATATAAGAACTGATTATTTTATGATAATACTTAGGCTGATAGTAAGAATTATTATAAAATTCAACTTTAATAAAGAAACAAAAAAAGTCTACTTTAGTGTAGTAAAACCAGTTTTGTTGCTCAAGTACTGTGTCCAAGGCGAATGTTTCCCCACTATGGTTAGCTTGGAGGAGGGATTGCCACAACACATCAATTACCATTTAAGTAATCTCCAAGGTGTGTGTCTCAGAACCGAATGCAAATAACTTCTGTAGTAGTGTTTCAGGTGATGGTATTATAATTTGTGACTATAAAATTGTGTCGTCTGTGTAGTTCTTCATGAATGTTTTGTGAGTTTCTTTATGTGTTTCTATACTTTGATTAGCGACAAAATAAGCGGCGTTATCGCAATTTCGAAGTAGTAAAGTAGTAAAGATTGTTCTATCATTTCGCCCTTTGCACCTTGCGCGAAAATTAAGTAATCCGATCGTAAAATGCGAAAATAAGTGATAGTGATGATTGACGACATGATTATTTTAACCGGTTTTAAAGAAAAGGTTTTTTTAATTCATCCATAATATTTATCATGTAAAGAGGGCAATGCTATTCCTGCAGTACACCGTTAATAAAAAGAAGAGCCCTTTATTTGACTAACTATAGTGCTATAGTTGGAGCGTATAAGGAATTCTGTTTACGTTTTGCAGATAGTCGCGAGACCTTTGTAACCTCTTCTGCCGTACCAGACAGACAAGTTTTAAAATAACCGGGCGTTTGCGTTCGCTGTTTTTCCAACAGCGAAGACAAAAAAATGCAATGTGTACCTATGTGTGTGTGTTTTATGCAATTATTAAGCAGCGAAATAATAATTTCATGAATTTCTAATCGTAATTCAATGCTGATGGATGGCAAAATATTTTAATATCTGTCTTTTAGCCCATCAAAACTTTCATTCGGGATGAACTTCAGTGCGAATCGGTTGAATAACATTGTTCGATCTTTCATCGAACGTTGTATTTCTTGTATATGACCCCAGACGACGCTTTATGCCCTTGACTTAACGCAAATAATCTCACTGTCTGCTACAAGGTCATCTTTATACATTGATAGGTATCATGTGCTTTTTCTTTTTCAACCAATATTAGCTCATTGCCCCAGCAGCCCTCTCTTCTGTTGACTTGTACCACTCATTATTACCACGGTCCTGAGAGTGACTGCGATAGGTATCAAAATAACATTAAATTTACAAAATTTGAAACCCAGCGCCCAGCCAAAAAACCCTTACTTAATCCTTTCAACAACCAGAAAAAAGAGCTGATAATCTTCAAATGGCAGTAGATATTTTCTTGGATCATGCTAAAGAACACAGCAAACTAGATCAAAATCGGCGCATCCGTTTAGGAGCTACGATGCCACAGACACATAGACACACATGTCAAACTTATAAAACCCTTTTTCGTCGCCGGTTAAAAACGCAATTTACTTAAAAAGGTTGTACCAAATTTAGTACATTCCTTCAAATGAATGCTTCTTGTACTTAGCATACTGTACTCAGCACATTATTCCATTCTCTGTATCTCCATCTCTTTATGGTAGGTAATTTGATATGTATTATCAAAAAGCATATAAGCATCACTGAACTTGCGGAGGAGGAAAGGCTTATTAGGCTCATACGACTATCTAGTCTTATACCAACGAGTCTAGGGCGCTCAGAGACGGGCTCTGGTCTCGGCCTAAACGTACGGGAATAATCGGGAAGGGTACGATTTCCCGAGATAGTAAGGTATAACTTTCATCCTCTAAGCTGTACAATACAATATTCTTTATTGACACCAACAAAATATACAGTGCACAGAAACAATCACTTGCCGCTGCTGCTGTAGTCACTTGATACCGGTCAAACGCGAAACCGTTTCTCATTCTAAGAGGTCTTACACTTGCCTCACTTGTCACTTGTCAGCATTTGCCTGTTATCTACACTAACGGGTATTTTTACGGGTTATTCCGCGATAACCCCGTGGATTACTTATAATTATGTTTTTATTTGTTTTACTTATTTATTTATTTTGTTCAACCGCTTAAATTTAAGAATGATCATTTGGCTGTTATATTCCATTTATTGTCGCCATCCGCCATTGCATGTGCCGTTGCTGAAAATGTTGCTTAAATACTTCCACAGCAATATTGACGCGAGTGAATGTCCTCATACTTTTTATGAACAACCCACAACAATAGAACGACGTAAGTACATTACCTACAAACACCAGAAGGGTGAATTTAAATACTTATTTAACTTACGTTTGCGCTGCTCGTCCACATCTGTCCGAAAATCCGACGACACGGGCAGTGGAAACGAGTGACCTATTAAATAATTGTAAATGTAATCTCGTGCCGCCGCCGCCCAAGCCCCGAGTCCACGTGTAGAGTTGGCGGTAGAGTATCAGCTGCAAATATAACAAACACTTGTATAGTGGTCTAGCTAGCTACGTTAAAAAAAACCTCATCGTCGATAGCCGGTTAGGTTCACAGTGTTCACCTGATTGGAGACACTTATGACGTCATCACTATTTTATACAGGAATATAGTATATTTTTTAAACCTATCGTTTGTGATAGATACTATTTTTTACATTGTACATTAGGAGGTAAGAAAAAACTGCAAGTTATATCTGCAGCTGACCGTACTTTACCGTACTCAGCCGTACTCTACCGCTTTACTCGACCGCCTACTCTACCCTATTGTAATTGGCGTATTATAATGTGTGCAGTCATGAAAGAATGACATTATCTTATTGTAAAATTGCAGGTACCTCGCGCGAGGATAGCGCTCCAGCACAACCTGGGTCTCGGCGGAGCAGCAGTCGTCGCCATATACCGCAAAGGGTTTCCGAATGCCTCCGCCAAGCTATAATATTCTTACTGTAATATAACCGGTCAAAAGCGGTTATGGTCAGTTAACGGTTTCGGGATGGGTGTGAGGGCATCATTAAAATACATTCCCATTATTTAAAAAAAAATGAATATCTGGTTGTTCAAATTTATAAATACTTTAAGACATGTTTATTATTTATTGTAATAAATAGGTGCAATAAAATAATAATTAATTACCTGTTAGAATTTTATCGTAGATTTTTTAATGAAGTAATTAATATTCTATTTGTGATTAACTGATTGTGATTACTTATACAAACATCCGAAAACATAGGTATAGGCACCTATCTATATTTGTGATTTTTTTTTAATAAAATGTTTTTATACTTCCTTTGTATTTTACTAAACTTAGTTCCGAGTGGACCATCTGTCTGGGCGCGCCGCGCGTGATTTGTGTCTCGGAGTTGTGTTTGCTCCGAAGGGCGTGCAGCTTTCTATTGGTCGAAACTGGCAGAAAACAAATCTCAGTCAGTGCCAAATCACTATGACTGGATCGGGTTGCTTTATAAGTATTACATCTCATTGCTACCAAAAAAAATCATTTCTCTTTATTTTCAATACATATGTTACAGTTAAAACCAGTTTTTAGATAGAACGCGTTTTTCCTAGTTAGAACTAGGTTTTACTTTATGGCTTTGTTAATACTAGAATTAACCAATGCTCAAAATTGAATATCAGTTAAAACTTATATAATATCCAGTTTAATATTATATAATATCCATTTATTCTTTAATATCCATGTGTAACCTAACACGAAGGGTATGGCAAACGATCTGGGCTCGCTACGCTCGCCCACATCGCTTCTGCCATACCCTTCGAACCTATACTATCCGAAGTAGGGGTGCCCTGAACTCCCGTGCTCGCTGCGCTCGCACCCACCTGGTAATGAGTTGAACGTACAACTAGTTTTATCTGAAAATCAAATGAATTAGTAGTAATTTCTAGTTATAACAAAGGCATTAAGTAAAATCTAGTTTTAACTAAGAAAAACGCGTTCTATCTAAAAACTGGTTTTAACTGTGACACATATAACTAAACCAAAACATCGAAAAAACTGAAAACGTTTGTTTACCTGTATGTATACACCGTAAAAATTAACTGATTGTTTATCCGCAAAATAGTGGTAGTGCTCATGAAACTGAACAACTTTTTAAATGTCAAAATATTTTCGTATAAACTTCAGTCAAGTTACCGGCCACTTAGTAATATGACAAGTTGATTTAAATTTGGAGATTTCAACCTATTTTCCTTAGGGGAAGTTGTTCAGTTTCACGAGTGTTGCGGATTGTAGTGTGAAGGTGATTAATGATTATATGCTCGTGAAGTGGACACGTCACAAGAAGCGTATTGCTTGTGTTAGCAATAACTTAGCATTTTAAGTATTTATTGACCTAAAATAGAACTTAGATATATACATTCATTATACGTTTAGCTCTCGACTAGTAAACATCTTTTTGTTCAATATCCTGGGGCACTTGCAACATCTTTTCAGGATAAACAACCAGTTAAATTTGACGGTGTATTCCTAAAATACTTATTAAAAGTCCATGGATTGTGAGCGTGTGCGTGTCGAGTACCCAATACCTAATATGTGATCTGTGTGTGTGTGCAGGTGTGGGAGCGTCTGTGTGTGTGTCATGTGTAAAATTATCTTTTATCTACACTCATGTCGTAAATCCTTCATTTACTTATCAGAAACGCTAAGCAAATGATATACCTTTCGATGGAGCCGTGACTAAGGATCCATACAAATTTCATTTCGTTATCGCAAAGTTGTAACAAAATTAAGTTTTTTTTTTTAAATTTTTTCGCAGATGCTTGCTATTTGAGCACACTAGCGTGTTTCGGAACGCAACCTTGGCGGCGTGCATGCGCGGTGCGATATTACTGCAAATTTATTTTCGCGCCATTAACGTTTGTTTAATAATTGTACCATACAAAATGTCAATAATTATTACAATAAACAATGATTACTTTATTTTGTCTTTAATTTAAATTTGTTGTATGAGTGTAGATAAACTATTGTATGCAACTGTACATAATTAGTATTTAACACTCGTGTATACTTTTATGTATAATTGTATAATAGTACGTGTATAATTTTTATGAAATACCCCTCATTATGCAACAGTTGCATAAATAGCTATTTCGTCATACCTTTTAAGTAGTTCTGTTATCTTGTTTTTGCAAACATGATACTCTCTTTATCGAGTAAAAGGATCTTTATTTATTACTGCAACTGCAAATGCAAACCATTTTTTTCCAACTCAAAATTCAAACTCAACTACTCGTATCTAACCTACCAAACTTCTGTTCTTTAAGCTGTGCAATATATTAAATTTTTGTCATAGTATGACGTCAACGATGCCGTTGCAGGGTTTCAATTCAGCCCTACCACTACCGAATACGGGCGCTTTCAAGATCGACAATGTCGACATGTCCAGCCGTATGTGTTGGCTACTGTACATAACATAATGACAGATTATTTCAATATTTTAAGACTGGCCAAGTTTTCCTATCCCAGCCAAAAAAAGATTAGGTCTATAAGTCAATCGTAAACCCACGTCTTATTAATCAATCACAAAGACCACGGAACAGTTGTTTTTCTAACAGCGTTTGTTATAGGCAGGCTGTTGAGTAATGAAGAAATAAAATAATCGTATTGTAATTGCAGGTACCTCGCGCGAGGATAGCGGTCCAGCACAACCTGGGTCTCGGAGGTGCAGCAGTCGTCGCCATGTACCGCAAAGGGTTCCAGAATGCCTCGGCCAACCCCGTCGCCGCTCTCGCCAGCCCGGACGAGTTCCAGGTCACAAAATACTTGAAGATCCTCGAAGAAGCCATGCAGACTGACTCCGAAAACCTCATCGAAAAAGTCAGGGGCATCTACGGATTCAAAGTCAAAGGGCCTAAGGGTTCCGAGGGTTATTGGGTCATTAACGCTAAAGAGGGCAAAGGGAAAGTCACGTACGATGGAAAAGACAAGCCCGATGTCACGTTCACGATTAACGACGAAGATATTGTTGATCTTATCTCTGGAAAGTTGAACCCTCAAAAGGCGTTCTTCCAGGGCAAAATCAAGATTCAAGGGAACATGGGATTGGCAATGAAGCTGACAGACTTACAGCGCCAAGCTGCGGGTAGAATCGACCAGATCCGTTCCAAGCTGTAATATTCTCACCAAAACCGGTCGAACGCGGTTATGATCATTGTAAGTTTTCGGGTTCGGGATGGGTGTAAGGGCATTTTATAGTATCTTTTCACTTTCCTAAAATGCTATCTGTACTGTTTTTAAAAATTATAAATCGTGTATGAGATATTTTCTTATGTAATAGGTGCAATAATTCATTATTATTAAGGATGTTTTTTTATGTAATTAGAATTCTATCTGTGAATAGCGTAATCATTCCAATGGATATTTTATAAATGGCTCTATATTGTTAATAAAAGGTTTTATACTTACAAAATATTTCATTTTACTTTGTATTTCCTTAAGCCGAAGTTTACCTTTCTTATCACAGCTCATTATTTTTACGTCTTCTGTATCAATCTATTTATTTGATTTCGATAATTGTTCAGCGATAATAAATTATTAAGTATGATATGAGAGATTAAACATACTTGGATGGAAATAGCACGCTAAGTAAGTCTTATTTCTAAAAAGGCTCGTTAGAAATCATAAGCATTATTTTATTTTTCCATTATATTTTCCTTATGTATTAAACCACTTATTGGTAGAGAAGCGAAGTCTGCAGCTTTTCTTATTACTTAGGTTTAGCTATCCTTTATACGTATAGAGAAGTGGCCACAAACAAGAGATTAATGATGATAATTACTTAATACTACCTACTTTAATAATAAAGTTTGATAGTAATCTATGTAGATAATAAATGCTCATCATTCATTATAAATACTAGGTATGTGTCGATTTACAAAAAACAAGTTTACTTATAAGTGAAAAATAAAAACACTTGCTCCTTCCTCCTTCTGTATCTTGCCGTTCCTGTCTAGTAAGGCCGTTGCCCAGCCGTAAACTGTAATGCTAATTGATATAGGTCTACCAGAATCTGATGGCAAAAAAAGTTTAAAAATAGCGATTTTCATATGGAAACAAAAAAAATTCTGTCAACTGAAATTTCGAGGAATTGTTTTTGGTTTGGCTTCAAATTGAAAATGGCGAAGAAACCTTGCTAGCGTCAATTTCTTTTTTTGCCATCAGATTCTGGTAGACTTATACCTAGATACCTATATCCATCACACAGGCTGACGAAGATACCCCCTAGACTAGACCCTTTACTTTAGACACAAATACAAAGTCAGCGTAGTAGACAGCCATCGGTCTGTGCCTCAGCTGTGGGTAGGTAATTAAATGTAATTAAATAAGTACCTACTTAAACTTTATTTGCATAGATTTTTGGTTGAGATTTAACTCGCTATTCATCAATGAAATTATTATATTCCTGAGTACGTACATGTCACCCAGAGCCGCGCTCTTGTCGGTGGAGCTAAACATGATAATTTTGTACTTTGACCTTACCAACATATCGACAAAAAAAAAGATTTCAATAATGAGCAACCCAGCGACATCTGTATTCTTGATACACTTACGTTGAAGTACTTACTTACAGCGCCATCTTTTGGCGGTGATGTAACTATTTGAATACTTGCTATTTGCACACTTTCAGGTTTTTTAAATAGATGGCATCAAGCACCCTTTTACAACAATATTTTTTACATTCATTCAGCAGTAGGAAACAGAACACAGGTTGAACTTTGTATTCTTTTTTTATTTTTGGTAGTGTCGTGTTTTAGTTTGATAATAATTGATAGTTTGAATTTAAAGTTTATTTTTTAGATCAGAACAGGGATTAACACAAGGTATTAATTAACACTCAGGGTAGGTACTTAGGTACTTAATTTAAGTAAAAAAGGTTATAAAGGAAACAACAAATTTGTGAATGAGTGTAGATGTTATATTTCATTTTTTTACAATATTTTTTACTCTATAAATAAACCTAGCACATCCAGCTAGGGCACAATTAAAACTGAAAAACATTCTTATTGTACAGATTGTCTTACTTAACGTCGAAACGCCCGCTACTGCCATGAATAAACTTGCAACAACATTTTGAAATTGGCACAAAACAAGACAACTTTCTTTTTAAAATATCAAATGCTAGCCAAGAATGTCGTACATAAAAGTTCCTAGTTTATTTACATCTAGCATTAGCTTTGCCTCTTCCTTCGCTGGCAGTAAGCGGCGCAATAAAAAAATAATCAAGTTAAACTCGGAACAAAATTTGCCGTGTCAATGAGACATCGAAAATGTGTATTTTGGCAAAGTATGTTATAAGTAATTACCTACTAACGGTAGTATTTATAACATCCTTGATTTTGGCTTAAATTCGTAGGTTTTGTCTGTAGGTTTAGTGAGATTATAAGTACTAAAGTACCTATGTTGGAGATCGTTGTTGGGGAAAAGAGATATAACGTTGTTTGAAAAAAATAATAAAATTTATATTTAATTTTATAGTAGGTAAGTACTCGTTCTTAGTTACATTCTACCTCTAAATTCGGAGGTCGCATTCATACAACAATGTTTGGTGGTTTGAACTGTGCTTGTTACCAATGTTAAAAGGGCAGAAATTGGAACATAGTACCGCGCTCTGACAATTTTTGTTCTTTAATGACAAATTATCTTTTTGTAAGTTTTTATCACAATAGAATTTTTCCAGTTTATGCAGATTAGTTATAAAGGAATTTAGGATGTTGTCGCATTTAGATTTTTAAAAAAACGCATAATTTGTAGGTACGATACATAAAAACAGGAGGTCACATAGTAGTGCCGTTGCCCTTTTTAATGTATCTACCTCCTTACTTAAAGCTACTCTATGTTAAAAAATAAAAAGTGTTTCGCCAATTTATTTCTCTTGCAATTTTTTATACTTACTTACATAAATTTCGATTTATGCGAGCTTTGTTCAGATCCTGAAGTACTACTTATTATAATAAAGTCAGAAAAAAGCCTAACACTATACCTACCTACAGAATATTAAAATTAAATAGGTCTCACTCTTACCAACAATTCATTTTCTCGACATCAACACCAACCAAGAAATGAAAATAGTTGTTATTTAGAAAATCAGCCAAAAATGCACATTTCCGATGACCATGAGAAAGAAAGACGGATTTGCGACTTCCACATAATTGAAAATTACAATCATACATTGAGATCACAGAGTGTATGTTACACACTGGCGAATCACTGAATTTCGCGCCAAATAATGTCTCATACCCCGTATTAGGGACTACTATTTGGTATTCTGTGCCCGTATCAACGTTTACATAAGCACGGAGCATTTACACGAGGCCAGTGTATGGGCCAGTCCACTAAGCCAGGATATTATATTAGTGAAAAGATAATTGTAAGATTGTCTGATGACTCGATACTAGAAGACTAACTAGAATAAAACTAATTTAAATGTACTGATTTGTTACGAAATGCCTGTCCTTTTGATTGCCTTAGAATTTGACACAAAGATTGAAATTCTCTGAACTTTGTACAACATTAGATCCGATCTGGGCACAGATGTCAGAAACGAGTAGAGACAAGTTAATTAGCGCTTAATTCGAACATGTTTATGGTTTTAAAACAGCCTGGCATGTGCTCGCCGCATCGTGCCTCGAAATAATAGTTATTTACAATAATTTGCTCCCACCGCCTTATGAATAATTAAGAAATTTAATAACAACAGAATACAACCAGTTGAGTTTAATTTTGTTGCTACAATGCGTGAGGTAGTTGCCTGCGGCACTCAAGAAGCGGAGGTCGCGGTTCCTTTCCGTGCCGTTGCCGCTTTTTTAAGTGACATACGTAACTACAAGTTCGCGGAGAATTGGCGTGTAATCTTGATATCATAACGATAGCACAACCGCAGTAGTGAGACGGCACGATATGACCCGGCCAAGTCCCGTGACAGTCTTGTTCTTTATACATTTGTAATGACTTCTTAGTTTAATGTATCAGTGTATTTAATGAAAACAGGCATTATTTTTTAAAACAGAATGTGTCTACAAGACGCAAGTTAGGTAATGTTTAGCACCATTCAAAACATGCTTAACATAAAGACGGTGAGAGCTCTGTTTTGAAACTTTTCCATCTATACGCAAACGTTACAACTACGCTAGTTTAAGCGTTAAAATTCAAGTTAAGTCGTAGAATATGGCTTCGCCATAATATAATAATTTACGAAGATATTTCAATTCATAACTTCCAAATAAATATAAACTATCAATAAACCAAAAATAGTTGCCGATACTTAAATAAATACTTTAAAATATATACAACTAAAAATTAAGTTAGCCAAGCCAAATAATCGTAGCACCAAAACACATTTTTTAATGTAAAGATAGAAAAGTTTCAGTATACACGCCTTAATTACATTAATTAAAAGACATACAGTCCTTTCCTAATTTAACACTAATTTAATGTTTAAAACAATAATTTATTTATTCTTATTACACTCACTTAACATACCTATTCTAGATATTTATGTTAATAAGTAAATGGTAATTTATTTCTCAAAATTTCTCTGACTAGAGACATAATCTAACCTAACTGAAACCTTAGCTTAAAACAACTAACTACAAAATACAACATAGCACTCTTTGAAAGGAAAAATCTTTAAAAGAATTACATTACATTTCTCTACAAATTTGAGCTTTGCCAAAGTTTTTAACAGTCACTTCTAACAGTGAAATCTCATTCCACATTTAAAATATTTTGAAACTACACAATCAGATTGCGCTCTAAAACCTCGAGGTGCGTATAGTTTAGCAAAAAGTCCCGAAGATGACGAACACGCCACTTTCTTCATATTGTCTCGTGCTGCCTGCTAACATCACGCATCCAGGCAGTCTGCGTGTCAAAAAGTACAAGACTTTTTTGTCGGGCTATAGCATCCTCGACCGTACAGTCTTATGCTGCATTCACATGAAGCCATTTGACGTGTCAGTCTACTAAGTCAAACCAACCAGGCACTGACTTGTATATCCTAACTATCGTGGAATTTATCAAATTATAATGGAAGCTTCTTAAAGCTTTTTAGCTTGGCTTGTTAAATGACCTCATGAAAATGGTCCTTCCTCTCTGTCTAGCACATTTGTTTAAAGAAAGCTTTTTGAGCGGTTTTTGTTGTTTATGTTTTCCGCTTTCCACCAAGTGGAATTTTATCTACTGTACGGATTTCACCTTTACCGTCGGTTTAAGGCGATTTACACGCACATGCACTTTTGTAAGACTTTCTTTTAAAAAATGCACTTTAACGCTAGCTATTATCACATCACACAAGACAGATTGAATCTCTTGAATGGAATTGCTAATTTTAAACACTGCTGTTTACAATAAGGTCAGTAGAGTTAATTTACTGTCTATTCAGCAATTTCAAACAAGAATTCGTTCCTTGTACAGTAAAAACACAGTGACTAATTTTACGACAGACGAGTGTCGCGTGTCAAATTAAATCTTTCCTATTTAGAAATGTAAAACAAAATATCTATTGCTCAGTCGTAACAAATATGCTTCTACGAAATGCACTGTTACTGGCGAGAGTTCAAAGGGCACGTCGTATTTATATCAATTTGAACACTGCGTTCGAGGTATATAGCCTGTCGAATAAATGTGTTTACATAGGAGATTATTGGGAACTTTTAAAACTCGTTACTAGCTGCACTGTCAATAATCTACAGTGTAGATAATTTAAGTAATTTAGTGGTACTTAAATTTACTATACTGTAAATTAAGTTCCAAAAGTCTCCCATGTAAACACATTTATCCGACAGACTAGATAAATGAGTGACAACTTAGCAATGTCAATGGGTCTATTAAACTTTAAAAACATATATTTTTTCTTACGTCGATTAAAGTGTTTTGCATAGGAGCGTCAAACTTTAAATTGTAAACAAAGGACGTTAGAAATATTTCTAACGTCCTTGCTGTAAAGTAAACCTTGTATCTACCTAACCTACTTACAACACTTCCAAAAGATAAAAAAAATTACCATATTTACGGGGAGCAAATTGTTTTCTTTTTTGTATAAAAACAAGTTACAAATCGTCTTAATTGATGTTAGTGCGACGTACCCTTTACTATTTAAAGTTAAGTATACATAAGGGGAAAAACAATGCGAAGAAATTAAGTTATGACTCTACATGCAATTTTCTAAAATAGGTACTTGCAACAGATGTCCTTGAGATAATGACACACTAAAAACGGAGGTCGTGTGTACTGTGTATACCCGCCGTTACCGATTTTAATGTAAACATTACCCTTAAAAGCAAATATTACATGTATTTTAGTCCATAAAACATTATAGAGACATTACCTAATTTTATAAAGTTTTCAGTTATACCTTGTTTGTACTGTGGTGTTTATATTTTTGTTCGGCATTTGATTCAATCAGAAAAATCGTGATTGGTCAAGGATCTTATAAGTACTAAGATCCTTGTGATTGGTAGATTTTTTTATTCGATATTTCACTTTCACTGTCTTTCATTGTCATTGTCGATCACAATCAAATCGAATAAACTCGAATAAAGAACATAAAAAATATAAACGCACACTCGATTCCATACAAAGTAGAGCTCGATTGAACAGTAATAATATCACCTACGAATAATAAGACACCAATCAATATCATGGAAATAATGTGATGCTTCAAAAATGCGTCCAACAAATTATTCGAAATAACAGATTTAAACAACATTTTTTTAATTTATACAACCAATTTTAAAGGCTTATAATTTTACATCAACATTTTTATAAATACTAACATTTAAAAGACCACATAATTTATATTCAGGCAGTGACAAATTCACTTTCTAAAAATTCAAATTATTGCTCCAAAATACAGGCTCGAAATAAAATTTTAATATCTCATGATTTTTGCCTTCTACATAAACGACATAATATTCATTTTCATTCCAAAATCCACCAACCTCGCAAACAATAAAAAAAAACTTAGACCCCAGCCACTATTGTACTTTAGCTTATATTTACTGAATATGGTTATATATGTAACATACCTATCCATGGTTTCTTGAAAATCAACCATTTTCTTACATTAGTACAAGATAGTTCGCTTTTAGAGAAGTCTCGTCGTTTTGTAAAAGGCAACAATGAGAAGCTTACACAACGTTTCTTAATTTAGCCAAATTTTATTTACAATGAGGTAGAATTGGGGATAATTCTCATTTATTTCCCTATTAATAATTTTGCTTACATCAGACGTTCAGACTAGGAACATTTATTAGAAATGAAACGCAGTTGGTACGAAATTACAGACCAACAAAGGTCTTCAGGAAAGGTGTCAAAAAATCTTACTAACGCCTTTGAAACGTCTTTTTTGATTGATAATATCCACGTTCACGTTTATTTACATCTTTAGGACTGCATGCTAGGAAATTAGTTAAATAATGTTAGAAATTGAAATGTTTTCAATAGTCACACCACATAAATTGCAATGATTGGCTGTATTAAATAACGTTTTATTTTTATACGACTTCAAAAAAAGGGGATTCTCATACATAATTATAATTATTTACGTATAATGATTGGGGATTCCAAACAAATATACAAAAGTTTATTGCTTTTCCAACAGATGTCGTCTGTAAGCGTATATCTACTTATATCTTTTTTAATCGAAGCGTAAAATGAAAATTATTGAGCTTAGTATATATTCAAAATTTGGTAATATTTTTGTTTGTTCTTGCATATCTCTGAAACTATAAGTCGGATTTTGACCATAAAGAAGGTTGATTTCGTGTGGGAATGTTCATCGGTCTCGCAAAATTCAAAACTAAACCTAGGTACAGGAACTATAATCGCCAAGGTCCTATGTTGAGATTAAAACGTACAAACTTTTTCATTTTTTATAATTAAATTATGTATTAATTTAAATTTAAATTATGTAATCCATGTAATAAATGTTCCTTGTCTGAACAGCCGACATGACAAAATAAATGGAAGAATGTTATCTTAGCTTGTATAAATTATGAAATTAGCACAATATGTTATGAATAAAAAAACTACAGTAGATATTGTACATTTTTTGTTTAAGAGTATGTTGAAGTATAGGCTTCTAATAGAAGTTGTCTATTTGGTATGGATGAGGTTTATACAGAGTTATTTGACAAAGAAAAAAGCCTGTAGTCTAATGTATGTACTTAACTAATAATTAGCTCACTTGAACTGTAATGTTAATAATGAAAATAGTAGTTTCTTTTCATATGGTGGTAGAGAAATTAAAAAGATTTGGCGAGAGATAGCGTAACCTAAATAAAAAACATCGACACTGCTTATGTAATGTACGTACCTATTGCAAAAAATACTTAAAATAACCCTGTATAAATTATGCTTATGGTTGTTTTTATATCTATTTCACTATATTAAAAATGTGAGTATTCCGTTAATTAATAGAAAAGCACAGATTGAGGTTATAACATGACAAGGTAACAGAGTACCTCCAGATGGCACAAGTTGAAGTACTAAGAAACACAGTATAAAACAACTAATTTCATAAAAACTGTACTTGATATGATTATGTACATCCATTTTGTTTGTAACCAGCTACTGTATTTGTGATAAAATCTATAACAGTCCACGTGATTTGAATACGTTATGTGTACGGCCCAGCCATTCGAAGTCCAAAAAAGCCCACATTCATGTTTGTATGAAATTTATAAATCCATCTCATTCAAGTTCCTATAAAAATTGGAAATGGCGTCGAACGGCTGGACGGTACATCACACATGCCTGCCTCCTGCCTCACGGTATAAGAATATAAATAGAGTTCTCATCAACAATATACCTACCAAGAGACTGGAAAATTAAAACTGATACTCGTATCTATTTACACGGCGCCGGATAATGTCGGACCCGGCGCCTCAAAGTTTTGTACTTTGGGGACGCGATGTCACTGAGCGTTCATCGCACTAACGGAGCCTGGTGATCACCCGCGTTGGTCAACAAGGCGGTTCCGCATCCTGCTTCGGTGAACTCTCCTGCTGCTTCGGCAAGCTTTCTTCGTGCAACCCATCATCCTCCGTCTTACTCTCTCCCAACGCTCGCTCCCTTTGCTCTATCTCTGCCTCTCGCTCATCAAGCCTGGCTTCTCGCCTCGCCAATTCGGCTTCCCGTAAATCTAGTCTTCTGGAGCGTTCTTCTAACCGCGCTTCGGCGTCTAGCAGTCTTTCAGCTATCTCCGTGTGCGGAGGGGGAGAGGTGGAAGAGGTGACGTCATCGACGGGGGGAGTGAGGGGTTTGAGGGCCACATTGGGCTGGAAGTCTCGTTCGAACCTGGTGCAGTCTGCGACGCGGACGACCCTTTCCGGGTGCTGCAGGATTGGCTCCCGCTTGCCCCAGGGTCGGAAGGCGGAGAGGGCTCGGTATTGAAGGTGGTGTGCGTATTGGTAAGGGTCAAGGCACAGCGCGTATCCATACTCCTCGGTCCTCGCCTTCTTCGGAGGTGACTCGGCTGGCTCTGGCTTGCAGACCACGGTCTCCACAACCTGGAATTAGAAGAGAAGGATTCTTTAAGTCATTTGTTGTCAAGTTTCAATGTAGGTACAGTACCCAGCACATGCGGCTGGACATGTTGACCTTGAGGGAGCCCGTATTCCGTAGAGGTAGGGGTGAATTTCTTAGTGCGAATGTCCAACCGCATGTGCTGGCTTCTGTAGGTACAGTAGCCAGCACATGCGGCTGGACATGTTGACCTTGGGAGCGCCCGTATTCCGTAGCGAAAGGGGTAAATTTCGTAGTGCAAATGTCCAATCGCATATGCTGACTTCTGTACATAATTATAATATAATAGTGCACGGTAGGATTACAGGCGAGCTTATTATTTAAGATATTTTTTCACTACTCGGAATTTTTATTTTGTCTAGACTGAAATTAGTATAATGATGATCATGATGGACAACTATCGAAAACCGAAGATAAGGTTGATAAACACCTATATATTATTTATTTATAGTATTATACTGCTCAAATTCGGAGTAGGTACAAGTGGAAATTCATCGATACCTACTTGTGACTGTAGTTGAGGTAGTGGTATCAGCGTATCATAAAATATTTTATTGATAGTATGTTTATTTAACTTATCAGTAATATTCAAATAAGTTCATAAACGCAGAGATAAAGTGGGTTAGCACCCCAGTTGAGTTTAATGCTAGAATTCAGGCTTTTAGCCCCTTGGTTGGGGCCATGGTCTAAGAAAACAAGGTCTTGCAATCGGACCACGTGACTTGACACAAGATAAAAATAAGATACCTACATACATACACCATACAACGACCTTTGTTTCATAGGTGCTTAATAATTTAAATAATTTCAAATGGCTGCAACCATCGACCTGCGACATATACCTACTTACATCTTCTTCTTCTTCACTACATAGTATAAAATAAAGTCACTTTCTCCGTCCCTATGTCCCTATGTCCCTATGTCCCTCCCTTTGTACGCTTAAATCTTTAAAACTACGCAACGGATTTTGATGCGGTTTTTTTTAATAAATTGAGTGATTCAAGAGGAGGTTTACATGTATAATATATGCATAATATACCTACTTAAGGATAACCCACAATAACCATTTTCCCGTGCGGAGCCGGGGCGGGTCGCTAGTAGGCATATAAATAGATGAAAGTGGTTTTGTATTGTATTGTGTTGGCAGACGGACTAGTTTTAACGCAAATGTGCCGCCTCTGACGTCATAAAGGTCGCCTTATCGATCCCGCTCCTCCCGGTTCGCGAATCGCGACCCGAGCACAACTCTCTTATTTCTGGGACAGCCGTCGTCAAGTGATATAAAGAATTACTCTTAATTAAACTTACTTGGAGGAAATGTAAGTCAATTAAAAAAGAATGATCAAAGTCCAACTTATATCTTAGAAGATATACGCGGACAAACATACATGTACCAAAATGTGAATATTTGTTTGGTAGCCTAGATCACCATGATGTAAAAAATTTGTAGTTTCAACAATATCACATACCCTCCTTTTTTGAAGTCGGAAAAATAATACAACTTGTTGGTACAGTATTTATACATACACACAGTTTTAACTGTAAAACCATGGTGAGCCATGGTCTAAGAAAACAAGGTCTAACACTCCGACCACATGACTTGACAGAAGTCTACGACAACGATAAGCAAGCAAGCAATAAAAATTGCGATTTCAGAATCTATGGGCCAAGTTACCACCCAAGCAAGAGGTTTTAATATGAAAAATATTTTGTAGGTACTAAAAGAACTCTACATAATAAGCAAACCTAGCGTAGCGATGTATTTGGTGTCTTAAAATAAATTATTTTAGATACCTACTCGTATTTTTTACTTAAAATCTTATCCTATCTCTTTTATCTTATACTACCCACATCAAAGTCTTACTTTAACTCTTAATTAAAGGTACCGTTAAATTTTCGTTAAACCTTTCGGTCAAACTTCTTAATTAAGTTACTTGATGTTCAGTTAAGTCCATTACTTATATTAAGTTGAGTTTAGAGTTTGCCAATAAGTGTTTCGGATGTCTGTCTGTTTATTTAGGAGTATTATTTTCACTAATCAAATAACTGTTAAGAAAAAGTAATACAAAAAAAGCTGAAAATTTTGGTTTGTTCCACGATACGACTCGACCCGATTAGACTCGATGTATTGTGGTGTAAAGGATAAGATTTTATTCATACTTTTTTTCTGTTAGTATTCGCCAGGGCCGGCCAGTAATAGTTAGTTTGTTCCAAGAGACGCAAAAAAAAAATCTTTCCTAATAGGGATCAGACTTATTTTTATCTTAGGTAGGTACGCTTATACTAAACGGTTCTACGCATAAGAAGTCTAAAACATAAACCTCCTTTTCTATTGCGAAGTCGAATATATTAATATGTTCGCATTACTGACAAATAGCTACAGCGCCACCAACTTATCAATTCAGCGGTAACTTGCGGAACTAACAACTTTTTTGGCCGATGCTAGTGTCGAAAGTACGACCAATCAAGCTTCACCGGACTAGTTCGTTTGCTTATCATCACAAATTACACTGACAGTAGCGACACCCTCCACTGAACAAGTAACTTGGATGGTAGATCCGCCCGTACTTGCGCAAGTCAATATTGTTAGCACGTACGTCTCGTCTCGAGCCTGTCTCGTCTCGTCCCGCCTCGTGCCGACCCGAGACCTGCGACCTACATAGAGCAGCCGCCGCCGCCGCCGGCACCCGTCGTTAAGGGGACGAATATTGATGGGGTCCTTCCTATAGAAATTTAGTAGTAGTGGTAGTAGCTACTTCTAGGGAGTACGAGCTCACGAAGACTTCGATTAGCAAAGAATATGTACATACTTATGTAGTTTGATTATTAGGAATAATTTTAAAGTGAATTTTGTCTTCTTCCATCAATAGCGCATTTTGGGATTTTCGTGTCTTTTTTTCTTTTCTAGAAGTAGAACACGATTTTGCACTATTCGACAAATTACAAGTAACATTTTTTATAGAAACTATTTTGAACAAATTCTATTCCAATAAAAAAAGTCGTTCGTATTGCCCTCAACTTATCAGCTTGAAGATAGCCTCCAATACAAGATAGAATGTAACAAAGATATTGACCAGACCACACCACCAGACGGTGCAACCTTCAGCCGACTTCCCCTTACCGCCCAGGGGGGCAGACGGCGCGCGTCATCACGCGCCCCCCGCCCCCGGGGGGCCAGACCCCACCCCTCCTGACCCCCCTACCTGCATTACGTAACGGCTCTGCAGATAGCTGATACAGCAGCGGGGTGCACCCATTAGAGGTATAAATAGAAGTGAATGGGCTGTCAGCTGAAGTCCTCTGTTTTGTTGCAGTCTGAGTATGGCGGAACTGGATACTCTTTTAAAAGGAGAAGGAGCACCTATTTTTGTTCACTTCTTTGTGTTGCAAAGTCGATAAATGACGCACTATTTCTACTTAGTTCTACATTTTAATTAGCGCGAAAAAGGTTAAAAAAAACCTGATTATGTTGGTTTGTTTTTATATAGCCCATACTTTAGGCAAATATCTGCATTCTGCTATATAAAACTGAAAAACCAAACAGAATTACTTTATAGCATTTATAGTGACACAGAGCATTACAATTTTAATCGCAATGAAAAATGTCTACACATTCTTGGGAGTGACAATCTTATCAATAAATTTAGCAACTAATCTTTGTTGCCTCTCTTTTTTTATCTCGTGTCACCTGTCGATCTAACAACACGCTTTATAAAAAAGAAACTAGGTACTGTGGCATCGGTCATGCCATCTCTTTTGCCTTTGGTACTGGCCGCGTTGTTCTAAATTTGAATTATTTAAAATTAAACTGATTTTGATAGATTCAGTCAGTGCTATCGCGTTTGTTCCTGGGTGCGGTGGAAAAACGCACCAGGAATCGGTTTTTCTCGTATATAAGTTATTTCCAGTTGTTTAACTAGTTTGAATGTGAAGTGTTTATGATTCTGCAATAAATAGTATATAAATCGCATTTCCGGAGTTATTATTTTGTAGCACGGGATCGCCCGTGTTATATTTGGTGGAAAAGCGCCAAACGGGATCCTATTAGTGGTACTTTCGCCGTAAAGCGAGTGGCAATTATAAAGTGAAGTGGTTTTTAACAAATAGTGAAAAAATCCGATTGTAAAAATGTCAGATTCTGACATAAAATTTAATGGCGTAAGCCAGGACATAAATAATTTTTTGAAAAAATTCAAGAAAATATGTATCTTGAAAAAAATAACAGACGAAGAAAAATTTGTGCTGTTAGAAAATTATCTAGCAGGTCCAGCATTAATATTCTACAACACAATCGAAAGTACAGTATCTAAATATGAAGATTTGGAAAAGCTATTGAAAGAAGAATTTCCCAATACAATCGATTACCAACAGTTTTTCTACATGGCAAAACAAGGCAAATCTGAGGATATTTTATCTTATTATTATCGCCTGAATGAATTAGCGGCAAAAGCTAAAATAGATGATGAGACTATCTTCATCAGGCAGTTCTTAATGTCATGCTATGGCTTCATTAAGCATAAGCTGACAGGATCAGTATTCGAAAAAAAGCTTAATCTCAAAAAGGCTATCATACAGTTAATGGATATTTATAATGTAAACGAAGAACGCAACATCGTGCCGGCGAGGATGCCGTGCGGCCTCGAAACGTTTTCTCATCCTGCACAATATTCCGGCTGTGATATACATCACCAACCCCTTATGGATACTAGGCGTCAGACGCCTTGGATGACTCCTAGAGCAGTCTTCGCTTCGCCTGTTCCTGGGAATTCAGGAGGGGTACGCCCAGCGGGTACCCCTCAGGTTAGTCCATCGTTCTTGGGTACCGGTGACCGCCCAACACCACAATCTAACCGCTATGGTCTGAGACCAAGGCCGGGTCAGTCGGTACAGGATCAGCGTCAGCAACAACAGTCGGGAAACTTCAGGCGGTTGCCTTGAACGCCACGCAGTTGGTAACCGAGGATGTTGTGGCAGTGAGAACTTCATCCACACAGACTGAACAATTTGTTCCCTTTTTCCCTAATTGTAATAATAATGTTATTAGCAGAAAGCAAAAACCTTTTATTAATGTTGAATGTAAGGGATTTATTTTTCCGACCCTTATTGATACAGGCGCAAGTGTTTCCTGTATAGATTTTAATGTATTGGAAAAAATTAAATTGTCCCTAGATGTAGACAAAAATTTTTTTTTAAAGGGCGTGAATGGCCAAAAGTTATCAACTGTAGGCGCGACAACGTGTAATTTAAATATAGGTAGTGTTGTTTTTGCTTGCGAGTTGGTTGTTATTCAGAATTTAGCTTGTCCTATAATTCTTGGTCAAGATTTTCTTAGTCGGTACAACGGAATTATCGATTTTGGCTCAGCAAAATTGATGTTGGGTAGCAACCGTATTGATTTTTTATCTGACGTATCCACTTTTGTTTTATCTTCGAACAATCGTCAAGTTGACTTTTGCACCTCCTTTTTCAAAGATGACGTTTGCTCGGAACAAATAAAGGTCGATGCACACTCTCCGATTTTACGACATGAAGATAATGTCTATTTTTTAGGTTTAGATAATGTTTGTGAATTTGCGATTGAACAGGATCAGGAATTTGTTTTGGGTTCTGATCTGTCGGTCACGCATAGAGAAAAATTAATGTCTTTATTGTTACATAATAAGGATAGATTTGCGTTTGAAGCTTCTCAATTAGGTCGGTGCGATATTGTGGATGTAGATATCGAGACTTTGGATGAAAAGCCGATTTCTTCTCGACCTTATAGGGTCTCTCCAGCGCAGAAAGAGGTCATAGATAAGCAGGTGGAGGAGATGCTCCGCTTGGGGGTGATTGAGGAATCTAATAGTTCCTATGCTTCTCCAGTTGTTTTGGTGAAGAAACCTGATGGTTCTTGGAGGTTTTGTATTGATTATAGGCGTTTGAATAAGGTGATTATTTCGGATAGTTATCCTATTCCCGCTATTGATGATTTGATTATGTATTTGTCTAATGCCAAATATTTTGCGGAACTTGATCTGAATTCAGGATATTGGCAAACTTGTATCCGTGAAGGCAAACATAAAACTGCTTTTATAACTCCGTCAGGACTCTATCAATTTAATGTTGTTCCTTTTGGTTTAAAAACTAGCCAAGCGGTTTTTCAGCGTATGATGGATAAGGCTATAGGTGATCTTAGGTACAAAAATGCTTTGGTCTATGTAGACAATATTATTGTTTATGCGGATACTTTTGAGGAATTTATTACTTCTTTAGAAAAATTATTTGAGCGTTTCCGCGTTGCTAATTTAACTTTTAAGCCTGCAAAATGCAAGTTTGGTTTATCTGAACTTAATGTTTTGGGTTATCATGTTTCGGGTCAAGGTATTAGCCCCGATCCATCTAAAATAAAAGCTATTCGGGATTTAGCTGAACCAAAATGCACTAAGGATGTTAAAAAGGTTTTAGGACTTTTTTCTTATTATAGGAAATTTTTTGAAGATTTTGCTAATGTGTCTCTGCCCTTAGTGAAATTGTTGAAGAAAGGTACAAAGTTTATTTGGTCAAGTCAATGTCAAAATGTTTTTGACCAAATAAAATCGCGTCTATGTAATCCTCCGATTTTACGTTTTTTTAGATCTGGTGACGATATAGTTACTCGTCTGATGGTTGATGCGTCAGATGAAGCTTTGGGTGCTGCTTTGATGCAAGAATATGAAGGCAGTATGCATCCCATAGCTTATGCATCTAGAAAATTATCTAATGCTGAAAGAAGATATTCGGTCACTGAGCGTGAGTGTCTTGCTTTGGTTTGGGCTTTGAAGTACTTCAAGACATATTTGTGGGGCTCGTTCTTCCAAGTGTCTACTGACCACAAAGCTTTATGTTGGTTGCAATCGAAGAAAGACATGTCAGGTCGTTTAGCTAGGTGGGCTTTAGCTATCCAGGAATGGGATTTCCAAATTGTTTATTGCCGTGGCAAGGATAACGTCGTGGCAGATTTTTTGAGTAGGAATCCGCTACTTTTATTGGATTCCGGACATCCAGACTCTGAGTTTAAGGATGACGGATTAGAGATATTTAGGATCGAGGCTGTGTCGTTTCGCGAGGCGCAGTCAAGTGATGATTTTTGTTTGCAAACAATTAACCGTTTGCATTTACATGGTTCATTTAGAGGTTTTTTCGTAAGAAACGATTTGTTATATAAACGTGTTTTAAGACATGGTGTTCTTAAGGACGTACTTGTTTTACCTAGAAGTATGTTTTGTGATGTTTTAAAGGAGTTGCACGATGATGCGTGGACAGGTGGTCATTTGGGTTTTTCTAAAACTCTTTGTCGTTTTCGTTCGAGGTATTTTATGTGTAATGCTGACAGGGAAATTGAAAACTACGTTCGTTCTTGTCTTCCATGCCAGGAAAGGAAGGGTGGTAATAAAATTGCTCCTCTTTTACCTATTTCGGTTTCTAATTTGATGGAGAAGGTGGGAGTAGACGTTGTTGGTCCTTTCCGTTCTTCGTCGAAAGGTAATAAATTTGTTATTGTTGCAGTGGAGTATGTTTCGCGCTATGCTGTTTGTAAAGCGGTTCCACGTGTGACTTCTGAGGTCATTGTTGATTTCTTGTCTGAGGAAATTTTTTGTCGTTTTGGTGGTGTTAGGGAGATTATTACGGATCGTGGCACAGTTTTTACCGCGCAGGTGGTGAAGGAGTTGGTTGAATTTTTTGGTGCTAGGTTGTTGCATACTACAGCCTTTCATCCGCAAACCAATGGATTGGTTGAGCGATTTAATAGAACTCTTTTATCAATGCTTTCTAAGTTCGTTGCTTCAGATCAACGTGATTGGTGTCGTTTTCTTCCTTTGGTGGTGTTTTCTTATAATTCGAGTTCGCAGGCTTCGACTGGAGTCGTGCCGCACTTGTTGTTTTATGGTAGGGAGCCTCAAACTGTCTTAGATATGGATTTGAATATTAATGTTGCAGTGGGTGCAGATACATTGGATCAGAAGATTGCTTTGGTTAGGAATCTGACTTCACGGGCTTTAATTAATATTTCTAAGGCTCAAAGGAGGCAGAAAGGTTTATTTGATAGGAAAGCTAAGGTTACTGTCTTTCAACCTGATAGTCTTGTTTTGTTGTACTCACCTAGGAGAGTAACTGGTAGAACTTTTAAACTTTGTAGACTTTTTAAAGGGCCTTATGTGGTTGTAAGAAGGTCTGGTGTAAATAACTACGTTATTCGGAAAGTTGGTCGAAGTACTCGTACATATGTGGTACACGTAAACAGATTAAAAAAGTTTTATGTACGATGATGATGATTTATTTTTTCCCTTTTTAGGTTGGTTTGGTAGTCGGAGAAGTAAATTTCCTTTTCTTTTTTTTATGATAGTTTTACTATGATGGAATCTTTTTAGGTAATATTGTTCCATATTTTATCTTTATGTGTGTTGTAATATTGTTTTTCTTTTCATGTAATATGAGGATAATTTTAAAATATATTAATTAGTCATATTTTTATAAAAAAACAACTTAATGAGATGGCTGCTGCAGCCTGATATTCAAGACCGAGATGGCAGCTGAAATATTTAAAAACATTGTTAAAAAATATTATCATTTTTCACTCTAAAATTTAAATAATTCTAAAACATAGTTCATACTCTGTCACTTAAAAAAACTTAGCTAGTATTTTAAAAAAAAGGTTTCCTGTGAAAGGTAGGCAGTGAGGTGATTTATTTTAGTTAGTGGGCATTATGTATGCAGAAGAAGAGATAGGTATTTGTGTGATATAGAATATGTTCTTCTTTTTTGGAAACATGCATGGCACATAGGTGGCTATATGTATGGAAGTACCTTATGGGCTTCATTTTCAACGTTGAATTCATATTTTGTTTTTCATAAATATTAGTTCTTTGCTGGGTTACGTTCCATTAACTAACTTTAATATTTTTGAGTTTGTCCAACTTTATATAAATTCTTTTATATTTTCTGTAAATTTCAGATCTTCATTTTTCATGGTTATTGCTTCTAATTTTGAACACCTATTTCAATTTAGATTTTCTTTTGAATAATTATTCAATTGCTGTTACATACAGGTTGATTACTTTTTCTCAAAAATATTTTTCTTATACAGGGTGTTAAAAATTATATTTGAATTTTTAATTAACAATTTAACTTTAAAATAATTTATTGAAGCTATTGATGAAGTTACTGAATTTAATTTCGTTATGAGGGATTAGGTTTGTATTTAGGTAGTTTTAGCTATTCGCGTGTTAGGTTTAATGGATGTGGGCTTTGTTGTAAGCGGTTTTTTCAACGGGGGTTTTTCCCTTGCAAAAGCAAATAGGATATTATTCCTAATTGTTAAACTTTAGAAGTTCTGAGTTCATATCTATTCTTTTTTATTTAATTCTCTGTTTTGATACTTGTCCCCCTTAGGTAGGTTGTTAGTTTGAACTTTGTATTTTTTGATGGGGATGTTTAAAAAAATATTTTGGTTGTTACTGACCAAAATAATTTTTTTTGAAGAGGGAGAGGGATGATGTGGCATCGGTCATGCCATCTCTTTTGCCTTTGGTACTGGCCGCGTTGTTCTAAATTTGAATTATTTAAAATTAAACTGATTTTGATAGATTCAGTCAGTGCTATCGCGTTTGTTCCTGGGTGCGGTGGAAAAACGCACCAGGAATCGGTTTTTCTCGTATATAAGTTATTTCCAGTTGTTTAACTAGTTTGAATGTGAAGTGTTTATGATTCTGCAATAAATAGTATATAAATCGCATTTCCGGAGTTATTATTTTGTAGCACGGGATCGCCCGTGTTACAGTACCTACTTATAATTAGATCTGTAAGATCATTGTTCAGAAGGTCGAGAAAACGTAAAATACGACATAGCGACATAAGAATCTGTCACTATGTCACATTTGAACACCTCTCGAGCTGTAGAAAGCTGGCCGGCCAAGCAAGGGGATTTCAATGAAAAGTAACTATTGTACTATGCTTAAAATAGAGTCTGTCTTTCAGGGGATTTTTTTGTACCAGTACCTAATAGACTCTAGAAAGTGTGTAAAAGCATTTAAGTAAATCAAAATAATATTACCTACTTGCTTTTATTTTGGGTTTCAAGGTTAACCTACTTCACAAACCCTGATGTCAGAATTATTGAGCCGCCTAAGGCTTCTGACATGACTCCTGTAACGACTATCCTTAGATCATAGTCGTTACCAACGGCTTTACGTGCCTTCCGAAGCACGGAATCATCTTTCTTTTCGGACAATCAGGTGATTCAGACTGAAATATCCTAACCAAACTGGGGAAAGTCTCACAAAGTGATATTTGTTCGACAAGTTCCCCACCGGGATTCGAACCCGGAACTTCCGTAACGTCAGGCGCGCTTTTAACCACGGAGGCAGTTAATAATATTATAATGTAAACGGAAAATTCTTATATTCTATGGTAGAACAACGAAGCTCACTAAACAGAGTAGCTTGTTACGTTTTGCGCTAAAACCGAGTCCAAAAAGTAGACAGTCTTTTAGGCTGTATATACACAGTGGGGTTGGGCGGCGAAGGTAGGTCAATGGGTGTCTAGGGTCATTAGAGAGCTGCGTGGGAGCGCCCGACGAGACTGAGGGATGGGCAACTACGTGAAGCTGTACCTATTACTTATACTAGTGAGATAACAACGGTAGCAGTGATTGTGTCGGACTATTATATCATGTGGATTAAATGTAATGCTTCCCGTGAAATTATCCAGATCCGCTTTTAGTTAGTTTTGTGAGAGGTGCTCAGGAAAAAGAATACAAAAAAATCAATATTGCCTCGCTGTTCGCTATGATATTTGAACTCCCTGGTACCTACGTCAGATATTTAAAAAATATAGCCTTCCCGTGTTGTATAAAAATAATAAATACTTAGTAGGCAGTTATAGTTATTATAGAATTTCTAATAAAATGCAGTATAGCGGGTAGAGATTTGGACTCTGACCGAAGTACTTATAACAACAAGGTATGAGCACAGAATGTGTGTTTTCAGAATAGTAAATTTAAGTTTCTAGAAAAAGTATGATATTTAAAATTGAAATTAAAATAAAAAGCTCAGGCAAAAGAACTGAATAAACAGACGGTATCTGTCGAAAGAAGTTATAAAAATATATACAAGTATCATGGAATATAACGTAGCGCGCAACGGACGCGGGCGCGTAGCGGGCGTAACTTGACCCTCAATAAAAACACGTTAGTTTATCCCTAATGTAAATTAAACAGTACCAATAAATAAACAAAAGTAACTCTGAAAATTCATGTAAGTAACCGAATAAGTACTAGTTACAATAATATTACCGGCCAGCATTGCCTACTAGTCGGCAATTTAGCAACATTCATGTAAGTAACCGAATAAATACTAGTTACAAGAGTACCACCGGCCAGCATTGCCTACTATAGTCGGCAATTTAGCAACATTCGGCGCGAACGCGGCCTCATCTCGCTGCTGATGTATTATTAAACCAGCTCCAGGCTTCCGAGGCGTCAACATTTTTTCTTTTCCCTCTACAAAGCAAAGGCAAAGGCTTGCCAAAGATACAGCCTTTATTTATTCCAGTACAGCTTTGTGATTACGTTCTCCTTTTATTTGATTATTTCTTTTTTATTTCACGGCCTAGCTTTGACTGTAAGTACATATATGTATTTGATTTTGTAGGCTTAATCCCCCAATGGAGAAATGTAATAATAACACTAAATTACACTATAAAAAAAAAATAACCCCCGACACAAAACCGTTATTTGATCCTTTTAACGACTAGAAAAGAGCTGATAATATTCAAATGGCTGAAGATATTTTCTTTGATCATAGCTAAGAACATTCTTGATTGTGATACCTTGCAAACAAAAAAAACTAGATCAAAATCGGCGCATCCGTTTAGGAGCTACAATGCCACAGCCAGACGGACAGACAGACACGTGAAACTTATAACACCCCTCTTTTTCGACGGGGGTTAAAAATAAAGTTATTTAGTAACAAAAGTTGTAACTGTTGTAAGTTTATATTTTGTTTGAAATATGACTCGAGTTTGCGTATTAGGCATCGAGTATTTTTTGAGTCTTAAGTGGAGACAGATATCAGTAAACTCGACAATGGTTTACTGCTGATGTAGTAACTAATATATAACCTAGAGTAAAATTAGAATGATAGTCACTGGGCCAATCGTCCATTAGCGCCAGTTGGATAGTGCAATAAACAACCTTCTGGAATAACTTGCCTTTGATGTTGTAATACAATGCTATGATAGTTGGTAGAACAATCTTCTCTGAACGAATGATACGGGTTTGGCGCCACGGGTAATTTTGACTGAGTATTTCTAGTTATAGTTAGTTATACACCGTGAAAATTGACTGGTTGTATATCCGCAACATAGTGGTAGTACTGTGGCGTGCATGCTTTCGTGCCGGCAGCCTCTTTCCGCGTTTCTAGCTTTATAAATAAGAACTAATATTTCTTTTCTCGCTGCGAGCCGGAAGACGTTTTTATATTACAAATGTGATATTCGTTATTAAGTCGCTAATATAATATGCTCTATATGAATTCCTTCTGACTCTAATTTCATGGGGCTTCCCCTCCACCATCTTGGGCCTGTCCGCGTTAGTTCGTGATAGTACCTACTCATGAAACTGAACATGTTTCCCTAAGGAACATTGGTAATATCAAAATTAAAATTCTACTTGTGAGTGAAGTTTATATTATTACTAGCGACCCGCCCCGGCTCCGCACGGGAAAATGGTTATTGTGGGTTATCCTTAAGCATATTATGCATGCATTATACATATAAACCTTCCTCTTGAATCACTCTATCTATTAAAAAAACCGCATCATAATCTGTTGCGTAGTTTTAAAGATTTAAGCGTACAAAGGGAGGGATATAGGGACAGAAAAAGCGACTTTGTTTTATACTATGTAGTGATGGAAATTTGAATATTATTTTTGAGATTTCAACCTATGTTCCTTGGGGAAAGTTGTTCAGTTTCATGAGAACTACCGCTATTTTGCGGATAAACGACCCAGTTAAATCTCACTAACAAAAACAGGAAGGACATCCTCAAAAAGGATCATCAACAGATTTCCAAACAAACTTTCCCCGTCGTCAGTAAAAAAAAACCTTGGCTTATGACCGATTAAAATTACTATACGAATAGAATAGTAAATTTTTTTATTTTCCGAGAAAAGTTTATTTGGTACAGGAGAGTTGACAAAGCTGGTTGCCTGGGAGAGATTACCTTAGCAATAAGGCCGCCTGTTGAAACCTATTGTTTTCTGAGTACTAATGTTTTGTATTGTACTCCCAGTACCTATTTGCTAGGTCGCTATGGTCGCTACTAACACCCTGTACGTAGCTTAATCTCTTTTCTTTACGGTAAGAAAATCAAAGAAAATTCGAAAACTATAACCTTTGTAGGTCACGCGGCACGCATCGAACCGTAGCCTTATTTGAGTTAAAATCTACGCTCCGGCCATTACGTCACCGACGTTCTTAATTTTGTGCGTTTTCGAGCGGTTGAGCAACGAAGTACAAACTACCTCCTTTTCCTTTTATAAAGTCCCACAACCTTAATTTCGCCTCAATATTAAACCTTATACAAAGGTCAAAATATCCATTAAACTGGTCTTACAGCTCCACCCAGTCCCAGAACTAATCCTTCAGCAAAATCATTACGCGTTGCCATAGCAACCGGCGAATTTTAGTTCGCTACAGTATGTAAAAATATCTATTACGCAAGCCGCCGACGCATCGCGCCTAGGGGGGTGAGGGAGTGGGGGGTGTCTGCCTACCTCCCTTTTCACACCCCGGCGCCCCCCAAACGACCAAGGTCAAGCCACAGTTTACTTCTTACACTCCAATCGAATTCCAATTCTAAATCCTTGAAATAAAGTCCATTTTCGGACGCGCTGAAATTTCACTTATTTTGGCGCCCGAATAGGGACTTTATATTTAAAGATTGTAGGTCTGTTATTAAATGTGCGGCTATCGTGTCGCACTCAGCCGACGACAATCAATGAGCTCAGCCGTAGTATGAATAAATAACGGGACGGAATGTATGCTACGATGGCTACAAGTCCTAGGTCGATTATTATGAGCCTAACTAAAAGGTCAAAAAAACTTTGGCAAAAGTGATGGCAAGTAAAAATTGAATAGAATCTCATTTTACTATAAGTAGGTAGTAAGGTTATGTCAGGTATTTAAAGTAGTTAAGCTCGAGCCACGCACTTCCTTTTAATATAATAGAGTATTCAGAAAACCGTATGTGGTATCCTAACCGAATGCTAAGTGCTAACTGTAAAATCAATCGTTTTTAATATTGGTATTAGTTACGCGCTTTTTGTTCAGACTGGTTAATTTATTTCGGCTTAATTCTACATGAATGGCTTTTGAATAAAATGGGATTATGATGTGGTTAGATCTTTGAATTATCTGACAGTTTTTAAATTGATAAAGTTGTACATAACGTCAATCAAGCCAGAGTTACTAATAATATTTACAGGTGAGTGTTTGCCTACTCTGACTCTGATTATTGCGTTTTCTTGTAGGAACAAACATTTTAGTTAGCAGCCAATCTGTCTACCTAGCGAATTTCATAAAACTTTGTCAAATTGTTTTAGCGTAATTAAGAAACAACTAGCGATGTGCCATTTCCTAGAACAGTGCTTTAGTAATGTAAGTTGCTGTCATACTGTAAATTTTGTTTAAAATAAATAAATAAATTCCCTCACTAAGACAGTGGAACGGTAGGGTCGGTCGGGTCGGTCGGTATCTAATCCGATAACACCAACCCGATCGACCACATCTAGCCAGCTTGAACGGCAAGTTTTTATGGGAATATTCCCGGAAATAACACATCAGTAACAACAGCACGACAACTTTCCTTATGCAGTAAGAGAAGGCTATTGTATAGTAAATAAATAAGTTCATATTGTGCTTCGTAAATTATGACGTCATTGTGTTTACATTAACCTACAATGATTAATTTGAATTTGATTCATATTTCTAAATAAAGCATCAGTTAATTTAGTTAACTATGTCCATCTATCCCTTTATGGGTGCGCGCTACGCTAGCTAAGAGTAACGAAAGGTAAGGGTAAATGCCCTTATTTACGTCTTAGTTATAAAAAACTTAAAAGACGTTCTCAGTCAATATTTTTGAGTAACTTTCGCAAATATTATTTTTCGCGGCACAAAAAGAGTAACCTTTTTTGTCCTATTATTTTTTGTTAGGTTACCGTGAAAGAAAAAAGTAAAGCATTTTATTATAACCAGCACTTAGGCGTATAAAAAGACTAACGAACTTTTTAATAACAATGCTACATTAGCCTTCTCCGATGAAATGCGCGAGCTATCATAGTATAATGTTTAATGTCTATTAATTCAGTTAAATGTCACGACTTTCACAGCATCACACCGCGGTCGGCGCAGGCGGCTACCGTTTATCGCGATCGTGGGATCTTAGATTATAGAACAGACAACTGGCTATTATTGATTTAGGTAATGTTTTTTTGACATTTGTAAAGTAGACCGCAGATCCGCCGGGTTGCCAAAAACCCATAAAAATTGATTAATTTCCCCGCAGCACGCGAAAACGAATATCGCATGCAATGCAACCAATGTGACAAGACATGTTTTGTCGTGTCACATACTCTCATCATCACAATTGGTTACGTGCCTGTGCAGCCCGGATAGCCCAGTAGCCCAGTTTGAGTCTCTGCCCGAGCACAATCTTTTTCATTTCTTATCATTTTGGAGGAAATTTCAATATGGCGGGTTAGCTATTATTTGGCAAAACTAATCTTTGTTTACAAAAATCACTACTTTATTCTATTACCTATTTTCTACCAAAAACTTAATACATCTTTTTTCACTTTGCCTCAATAGAATCTCCGTAGAAATCTAATAGCTGAATCAGTATTTCTAAAGTGAGATTGCGGAAAGGCATCCATTCCGTTCCGATCATGGGGCCATCAGCCCTACTTCCTCGAACCGATCCCTAACGCCCTGAGGGCTTCTGAGAATGTCATTAAGATCCTCTTCCTAGGGTTGCCACGAGTTGACAGAAAGTGTGGAAGGAAAATAGTTGGGTACTAAAAAAATAATGCTCCATATCCAACTTGTAGTACGAGTATGCGTGGACATACTTACATCTGCCAAATTTTGTAATCTGTTTAGAAGTAGGTACTAATGAATTACTCGTATCCTTTGTGAATATTTTGTCAGTTAAAATAATATTTAAAATGTACGTATAGAATTGAGAACCTCCTTTTTTTAAGTCAATTAAAAAGTACAAAGTGATATTATTTTGAAACAAATGTTAAAATTAACAAATCTGACGTAATTTTTGACTTACTTTCTTGTCTCTTTTAGTTTATGTAATGTATTTGTCAAACATGATTTAGAAGGTACGTTAGGTATTTATTTTGCTTTTAACTTCACATATCTGTCTAATTCAAACTTATAAGATCCTTGGTCTTATTACTATATTAAAATTTATATGAAGATGAGAGTTTACACTACAAAACTATGTCCAGTCTCGCGTGACATCGTATCCTGGTTGAAATGTGACAAGTCTGCTCAGCACCATGATTTCGACATTAACGTTGACACTTTGCGTATAGTTCTGGCCTGTTTATGTAAGTTTTTGACATGTAATCATTTATAATTTAAATAATTTTCAATTGTATTAATTTATCATCATAATTTACTATCGATTGTTATTTCTATTTCATTGTTATTCTGTAATATTGTGCTTTCTTGTGTTTTGGTCTTTGTACTGTTAGCAAGTAAGTTGACTGAATAAATAAATATATCACGGCCCTACAGCATTGTTCCCAGAAGCAGGCCCGGCTCACTTCGCGCCAGAGCTCCAGAATGTACCTACGCCGGCGTCCGCCTTAAGGCGGATAGTAAGTAAGGAGCGACGCGCACCCGAGTGACGACGCCCGTGCTTTAATTCGCTTATTCCAAGTCTTATTTTAATTATTATGGGTGAACGAAAAGTAAAAAGGTATTGTATAGGCATTCGGGTGTTTAAATAACGATAGGAATGTCAATGAGGTAACATTTTTTTTCCTTCCGAGTAATATCGAAAGCTAAGATAATACTTTTATTGTCTTTAATATCATTTTTATTGATTAAATCATTATAATAATGAAATAACTTCAGGTATAAACATATTTAGTGATATCACCCTACCCCAGCTGCTATATTTTCGTGTAAATGTTAACCACCTCTAAATTAGAAATCGTTCAGTATAAGTAGACCTCCCAGAACTAGTGATTGCTTACTAATACAAGCTCACATAAACTGGTTACTAGTTAAATGCTCATAAGTTAAGTAATAAAATAAAGAATAAAGCTCACATAAACTGGTTACTAGTTAAATGCTCATAAGTTAAGTAATAAAATAAAGAAATGTATTGAAAATGACGAACTTTAGATCAAATAGTAGCCACGATACAGGCTGCGCCTAGTGTGGTTGCTTTGTAAAACAATTATTGTAACTGGTCAAGTTTAATTAAAATTATTTATTATGATTATTATTAGTTACCAGTGAAGTATTACCAATACCAATATAATATCAAAGGTCTAATTCAATTATTTTGTAATTACGCCCAACCCTACAGAGGAGCGGCTTTATCAAAGGCGCGCGACGGACTTAGTAATGCGGACTCTCGCGTCGCGGACTTAAGGTGCATAATGTTTTAAAACAAGCGCAGCGAGAAACGGTAGGCTATTATAGCCAGGGTCACGTTCGACGCGTTCAAAGTAATTTGAACGTTAGTTGCGTGGTCGCTAGATTGAAATTCGCACGTTTGCTATCAGAGAGTGCGCCTTCTGTACCTAGTACTATTATTTATTCTGTGCCAGAAGTGACAGGGTATGAGAGCAATGTTGATTGATCCTTGCCGCCCTATTAGCTGGAATAATATTATTCTAATATTATTTGAAAATAATATTAGTAAGTTTTTCTTAACACGTTGGCTGACCATCATACTTTACCTATTGTCGATACATATCTTGCTCTCGCGTCCCAATACCATAACAAATAAGCTTTGGATGGTCTTTTGACTTGGAAGTCGTGATGGTCGCTCTTGGCAGACAACGTGTTAATCGAACTTAACGTATTTTAAACTATAATGGGGGCAGAAAGGAATTGTCATTCCTGTTTGTCCCAAATAGGAACAAAGTTGGAGGTCAGACACGAATTAAACACAACCAAGAGCAATAAAAAAAACCTTATGCTTAAACCATACAGGTAGAAAACTCAAAACCACTCAATTTATGGACATACCACAATGTCACTTTATTTTTGAAATTTATAAAAAATATTTATAAATGTAAATATTATTCATGAGATGCCTGGCTCTTTTTTAACAACGAAACGAGCACAAGGTATTTACGTAAAATAATATAATCTATAAGGTATTTTTATGTCATCCCAACTATTATTGTCTGTTTATTTTGAACTACAACACGCCAAAAGTACTCCACGGAACTTATATGGTTGCTCTATATGTGTCAGTCACATACCACTGTTACTTGACCCACATTGTCATCATTACTATAGGTAACATTAGACCTGTTTACACTGGTAACATCCATTCAGGGTGGCCGTCTCGTGGAAGCAATTGAAGGCACGAGGATCGGGCTTTCGCGAAACCGAGTAGCGTTTACTCGGTCAAACCATCAAAACAAGGTGATCGACATTCTACGGTGTCAGGTAGTACAACATCCTGTAACTTACACGTGTTTGTCCAGGGCATAGGAAACCCAAGGTGATTAGCTTACTACGTAGTGTAACCGGAGAGGAGCTGAACTGCGTGTTTGCTAAATGTACCTTGTGGAGACTCCCCATGGGGTTTCGGTCGGGTATATTTAGCATGGCGCTTACAAAATATTCGAACTACTAAATATACCCGAGTTGGTGTGTCATGATCGGGTATATTTAGGAGTGAATGATGCGCGCCAAGTGTTTACAAATGTACCTTGTGGAGATTCCCTGTAGAGTTTTGGTCGGGTATACTTAGTACCGCGCTTCCAAAATATTTTAACTACTAAGTATACCCGAGTTGTGATTTCATAATCGGGTATGCTTAGGAGTGAATAGTATTTTGAATGCCAGCATCGTATGTCTACAAATGTACCTCCCCCTATAGGATTTTGGTCGAGAATAAATAGCATGATAAAATATTTGAACTACTAAGTGCACCCGAATTAGAATGCCATAAAGGGTATGTTTAGTAATTAATTGTTAATTGTTACTTAAACACTAAGTTTATGTGGTTAGTGATGTGATATAATATGATGTGATGGACGGCCCCGTGCGTAGCCTAGTTGGTAGTACGTTTGCCTTCGAAACACAGGGTCACGGGTTCGAATCCCAAACATTCGTGTGATGATGATGAGCACTTGTGTTTGCCATGTGTCTGGTATGTATATCAAATTGTCAGACACCCATAGTACAGGCTCTGTCTAGTCAAGGGTCAGATGGCCGTGTGTGAGATGTCCCCACATATTTATTATTATTTAATTATTATTATTTTATATAAGTATTCAAATCATTTAAACCCCGAAAAACCAATAAACTTTACGAATAAAACGTATAATTTCGTTAACCTACTCGGCAGCTATCGAAACTAAGTCAATGTCATTCAAAGTAAACAAACTAATAAAGAAGGAAAAAAATAGCACGCGAAGCCGGTGCGCGACAGAGACGACTAGAGTAACGAAAGATACGAATTATGTTCGGGTATAGATAGTAGCTACCAATAAAAAAAGTGCGGTCCTAACTATACCCGATCAAAGCCAAGCAAGCTCTTGTAATCTGAGCAGGGTATGTTTAGTAACGATTTATTTTCAAATGGTGCTACTATCTATACCCGATGTAGGTCTAGTCGGCGTGTCTTGCAGAGGTATATTTAGTAGTAGACACTTTGTAAGTTGTTCCTCCTAACTGTACCCGAAGATAGACAAGCTCGTGACGTCACTGGCGTCTCCACAAGGTATATTTAGTAAACACGCAGCTGAACTCAACTAAGGTACAGAATAAATATAGTATGTACTACTAAGGTTAAGTGTACATGGGCCTGATTCTACATATTACGTTCTAACTTAAATTTAAAAACCATTTTTACCTTTCACGTTTGAAACGAAAAGAGACTGTCAACTTAAATTTAAAGACGTCAAGTATCGATTTTACGCGTACTAACACACATTTTCACGGGTTTTCTCCACGATTTAGTTTTAAATTGAGCCCCGTGAACATGTGTGTTAGTGCAAATAACAACCGCGGAAATCTAAGAATGATTTTACACAGTTTAGCATTCAAGTCCGGTGAAGCTTGATTGGTCGTACCTTTTCGACACAAGCATAGGTCAATTAAAAAAAAAAAAACAGTTTAGCAATGCAAAAACATCCCACAGACATGCATAAGCTGAATTTGACAGCTGCGCTGAAATTAAATTCATTCATCTCCCGTCCTTTTCGATTCCCATATGAATGAAAGAGACCAACAACTTAAATATAGAGATTTTAGCGGCAACGCCGGAGTTGAGCCCATATTGGTTTTAAACAACTCGAAAACATTTTTTGCGCCTTATTAAGTACACCGTAGACGTAATTTTTTTGTCAACGGTTGTAAGAAACCACAGAAACACTACTTTCCGTGGGTTTACCAACAACAAGATTAATTATTGTGAGAGGACCATTAATCTGTAAGAGGGGATAATAAATGATAACATTTCTTGGTAAGTAACGAAGCAAGATACGCCACACCCACTGGTTCAATTTCATATTGTAACATAGTTGTCTCATGTAGTAGAACAACTTTTTTTATTACCCTATTTGATCCCATTGCTGGGAAAAGACTTTACCCCACTCATCATTAGTATTTGTTCTATATAACGTCGTTTTCTGTGCTGGGAAGTCTAAATATTTAATACTAAATTTCCGCCGCGACTCCGCCCGCGTTAACAGTTTTTCCCGTGGGAATGAGGCATTTTCCCACGGTAAAAGTTAGCTTATGTCACTCAGGGTGAATGTAGCTTTCTAAAAGTGTAAGAATTTTTGAAATCGGTTCAGCAGTTTTTGAGTTTATTCATTACAAACATACACACATAAATACAAATATTTTCTCTTAATAATATTAGTATGATATGATATGATTAGTCATATCATATCCCAAGCGAACTTGCCTTTTTAAAGCACAAAGTTTATAATTCATTACTATAATTTATCCAAGTAATATATAGAATTATTTATAGCCATTCGCACTCCAATTAGAAAATATTTGGTGCTCCGTTTTTCATAGTTAAAGGAATTTGGCAAACTACCAAGATAGATCTGTCAAACTGATATTAGATAATAAACAGTGGGCTCCCGCTAAAATATCTAAATTTATGATGATGGTCTCTTTTATTCATATCATATGGGAATATAAAGGATGGGAGATGAATGAATTTATATTTGAATGAATGATATTTAAAATAAGCTGAGCTGCTGTCAAATGCAGCTTAAATTAAGTGGGGTGTTTTCGCATGCCTGCTAAACAAGTGCGAACTAAGCGTAAAATCGATTTTTGACGACTCTAAATTTAAGTTGACCATCACCTGTCCCATTTCGTTCTTAAGAACGTGAAAGGGACATAATATGGTTTTTAAATTTATGTTAAAGCGTAATATGTAGATAACGGGCCAATTGATAGGTTTGGCGGTGGAGCCAATTTTTTTTTCGTTTGCAAGGTTTCACTATCGAGAGTGTTCTTAGCTATGATCCAAGAAAATATCTTCAGCCATTAGAAGATTATCAGCTCTTTTCTAGTTGTTGAAGGGATCAAGTAACGGTTTTGTGTCGGGATTTATTTTATTTTTTAATTTTGTGTTATTCTCTTATTAGCTCATGTTTGTAGAGTTATTTTGTGTCCAGCAGATAATAAGTGCCAGCTGTCATGGCGGCCGGATGTTTTCGGGAATCAGCGGAAATTGGACGGGAAAACTGTCCTCTGGGAATTTTTAACTGACTTCTTTTGAAGTGGCAATACTTCTCATAATCAAAACAACATTGCCAAAAAGTATATTCAAAAGAAAATAATGAGTTAATCTTTAAAGTTAAATGGCGCACCATGTATAATGGAAAGGCAAAATGTTATAACAGCCATTTGTTGTATTATAATTTTTTTTTTTTTTTTTTACAATATAACATTTACACCCTTTTGTATCTCTTTATGAAACTGACATTTTATATATAATACGTTCATAAAAGATAGATTCATAAGCACTATATTCATTTATTTAGCTAGGCATCTTTTGCCAATAGACAATTTATTCTGTATTTTTTTGACAATCCATACGAAGTGCGAAATATGTATATTTTTTACGAAAACAGCTTCTAAGTTTTTGTTTTAAAAAGGTAAATTTCTTACTCACAAAAAAACCAAAAAAGTGTAAATGTAAACAGGCAGATAGTTGTTATTGTTATACTCTATAACACCGGATTAAAATTTAAATATGTCATCGCGGCTATAATTTAGTATGCACTTATTAATATTTACAAGACTTTCGCTTGCCAAAAAATTGTATATAATTTATTAGTGTACTTGCACAATATTTGCTGTGAGAAAATGCGACGTTTTGTTTCAAAACATATTACCATTGATGAAATATAGGTAGTATGTGTCATCTTGGTATGCTTAGATGTTGGCTCTGTATTTGAATACGAGTATTTATGTATGTACTATTTCTACAAGAAAGCGTCTGTGGCGTAGTGGCTGGGGCCATAGCTTCTAATTGGGAACTTCCAATTTCAATCCCTTTTACGAACTTATATGTGTATTTCAGAAAATATTTAAATTAATGATATTGGTTTAAGCAAGAACGATGTTAAACATAATGACTATGAACTTGAGCTTTTTAATTTTGTTATAACAGTTCGATTATGGAAAAAAAAAATTTTTATATTTAATAATTATCAAATCTTACAAAATAAAGAAAGAAATAACTGTTATCCTAAACAATAACTAAAAAAATAAAAATTATAGTTCATAAACAAAATAGTTTATTATATTATTAGTTTTATTACTCACTAAAATCTGTTCTGTCAAATTCCTCGTTAGAAATATTTGAAAGACATTAAACCGTATGCCTCATCCAAATATGCGAAATATTTGGCTCCAAATCGTATCTCGGACATCTGTTCTTAGCTATGCGCACTACAAACATTCTTTATCTCTTACTGTTCCAAGAAAATTAGACATTTACTGAGAAAATTTTACGAGTGGTAACTAAATGAATATTGAATTAATGATTTAAAATTCTAGCCATACCAACTAAGCACAAAAAAATAAGAAAATATCAATGTGACACAGTAATCTGCTGCATTGTTTTAAGATAACATTTTGTAAATCATTGAAAATTGCCTGAAAAAATTACCTACCATAAAACCGCCTCTGTACCTTTTGACGCTTACAATTTTGTGCACATAATTTTTTTTGTGTTTGCAATAAATAAAGTATACTCTAGCTAGGTATTAAAATATTACAGTACGTTTTTGCTTTTATATTTATTTATTTATTTAAACAGGTAATGCACATTACTTGCATTTATTTATTGCAAACACAGAAAAAAAAATGATGTGCACAAAATTGTAAGCGTCAAAAGGTACAGAAGCGGTTTTATAGATAGGTTTTTTATTCAGGCAATTTCCAATTATTTACAAAAAGTAATCTTAAAACCTGTCTAAAAAACAGCAGTACACAATATATATATTCATCCAACATAGCCATTCATACTAAATTGAAATCAAAACTCGCTTTGAAAAAGTCCACAGAATTCATACAATAAAACCACATAAAACTTAACCTTATTCTTTGTGCAATAGAGAACAATAAAACTATTGAGGGGTTTTCTATTCCGGCATTCATAAAAGGAGCTTGAATTAAATAGGACTCCTACTTCTGTTAAGTCTTTGTGTGGTGAAGCTCGCTCGTACAGTAGAAAGCACGGCGAGCTTAACACTTTATTTTAAAGAAAGAGTAAGGTTATAATAATAATATGTGGGGACACCTCACACACGGCCATCTGACTCCAAACTAGGCACAGCCTGTACTATGAGTATCAGACAGCTGATATACATACATATTATACAAATATACAACATCCAGACACAAGGCAAACACAAGTGCTCATCACATGAATGTTTGCCCTGGGCAGGATTCGAACCGGCGACCCTGTGCATTGTACAATTTGTACATAGACATTATTAGACATACTACCAACTAGGCTACGGGGCAGTCAGTTAGTTATAGAGTACTGCACTAGTTAGAATATTAGGAAATTTATTTATTTATTAATTTAGTATTACTGTGAAGGAATACCTATAACGTGTGTAAGACTACATAAAAATATTATTATTTAAAATTCGTTACCATATTTTCATGAAAAAGCAGCATTATCTAATGCCAACAATCAAAGTTGTAAGCCCCGGCCTAATAAATTATTTAAAGAAATTCAAAGGTCGCCTAAGGCCTGTTCACCCTTATTCCAAGGATGGCTCAAAGGATGGCCCCTCCTTGGGTTTGTATATGAACTGACAATGTGAGGTGAGACGAGAAACTTTGATATTGTTATTTCCAAAGCTTTTATGCTCGACCGCTATACAACTGCTACGCCGACGTAGCACATGGCGTAGCGGCGTAGCAAATTATTGCTACGGAAATGTCCTGCTACGAAGCAAAGCAACCGAATTTGTAATTCAAATTTCTTTCTTTCTTATTTATTAATGGTTAATAAATGAATAATTTATCTGTATTAATAAGTGATTATTATTGCTTTCGGCACATCATAGGACGATTATAATAATTAGGTATTCTCTCATGATGAACAGTGAAGAAAAGATGTAAAAATAGTGGTCACATATTATAATGAACAAAAAAATTAAAATAAATAATTTGTTGTGTAAATGAAAGGCTTTTTAATTAAATTAAGTTTAGATACTCGTATCGTAGTTTCGCAGGACCCATCTTCGTGTAGATCTATGGGGGAGGCCATTGTCCAGCAGTGGACGTCTTTCGGCCGAATGATGGTGATGGTCGTAGTTTCGCGGTGTCGTTTGACATTACGTAAAAAACTTTCAAAATTAAAATTCAACTTTTCATAAAAAGAGGCCGGTCACGTAACTGAAGTAAATGTGAAAATTTGAAAATTATTTTCGATATTTCAACCTATGTTCCTTAGTGAAAGTTGTTTCGTTTCAAGTAACTGAGTTTTTTTATACTTTATGCTTTGCAATGAAGACTTCAGGTATGCTAAGAATATTATAATTTTAGGTCTTAAGATTTAAAACAGACAATCAAAGCAGACAGTGAGATATTTCTAATTTGTGGCTGTGTAAAGAATGTATTTGAATATAAAAAGAAATAAGTGTAGAATTTTTCTCTGGCAATGATAATGTCAAAATTATTTTTAATTTATACGACTGCGGGAATATGATCCGCGTCATTTTGCGCTGTTCACACAAGCCTACGTCATTTTGCGCTGTTCATCCTTGTCTATTACACGCAATCGACAAGGATGAATAGGCAAAATGACGTAGGCTCGTGTCAGTCACGTGGTCTAATTGCAAGACCTTGTTGTCTTGGACCATGATCTGCGTCATTGTTTCGCGCGTGACACGATCAACGCGTGCGCAAGCGCATACTGGCAGACGCGCCGGCGCGTATGCGTTTGACAAACAATAGGGCTGACAAGCAATAAACCGTTCACAGCTTATGTTCCGAGCAGCTCAAACCTTCCCTGAAATCAGGGTGAACAGGCCTTAGCCAACCACGCTGGCCCAGTGCGGGTTGGTCAACTTCACACACAACGTTTGAATTACTTTGCTGGCGTGTGCTGGTTTCCTCACGATGTTTTTCTTCACCGTAAAAGCATCGAATAAACGCACAAATTAATATTATTTGAGTTGAGAAGACTAGGTAAGCTGTGCTCAAACTAAAATGTTTTCAAAAACCACATTTAAATAACGGTTGATGCGATATCAGTTTCCACTTAATTTGGTTGTAGGACTTGTAGGTATCTGTTTTCCATTGTCTTGGTAGATATAATTTTGTACCGTAACTTTATACGTTCGATTCACTTTTTGTCATTTTCATAAAAGAAGCACATTTTACTGTGTTTAGGTTGCTGTTTTCTTAATATAGACACGCGATCTGTTATTTTGCTAATCTTGGATGTAGTTATTCTGTGACTTTCCTTCTCCATCCTTCTGTCATGAAAGGTCTAATAGTGCGTTATAATCCATACTAATATTATAAGTGCGAAAGTTTGTTTGTTTGTTCGTCCTTCCTTCACGCCCTAACTAAGCAACCAATCGACTTGATTTTCGGCATAGAGTTAGTTGAAAGGATGGAGAGTAAGGCTACCTTTTACCGCGGGAAAATGCCTCATTCCCGCGAGAAAAACTGTTAACGCGGTTGGAGCCTTGGGGCGAAAAGCTAGTTAACCATAATTAATTAAGACACATTTTTCGGTATCTTTAGTGTCAATAAAATATTTTGTATATTCTGTGTGTGACTGTGGCTGTACGTAAACCTTGTGGGGGCCTTCTGTAGGTATTCACAGACAATAATATAATAGTGTTCGTTGAAAAAAAAACATCACTCTAGACTAGAATAACTTTAACAAACTGCTATGAATAAGACGAACACATCATTACGTGTTATTAGAGGAAATCAACAGCTACGTGGTATAAATAGAAGTATAGGTAGGTATTCTAGGCATCAGACTCGGGGACTAGACTGCAGATCTAGACTCAAGGTCGCCTCGCTTTGTTACTGTTACACAATACCCACACATGCACAGTTAATTGTGTACGTGTGAATTCCAGTGAGATGATAATCAGCACCAGGCGTGTGTCACTTCGGAGTGTTTAGGTATGATCGGCTGATGTGCCCCCCGGGGAGGTTTTTTTAGAAAAGGGGACTAAACGTGTTAGTAGAGAGGCGCGAACCGGCGCGGCGGCGCGATATGCGATAAAAATGGGAGGCTAACTTTCTGTTTTTAGCTAGTGCCGTACGCATGGTCTAAGAAAACAAGGTCTAACAAGAAGACCACGTGACTGACACAAGCCTACATAATTTTGCCTATTCATTCTTGTCGAATGCGTGTAATAGACAAGGATGAACAGCGAAAAATGACGTAGGCTTGTGTCATTCACTTGGTCTTCTTGTTAAACCTTGTTTTCTTGGACCATGTGCCGTACGGTAACGGAGCAAGGGTTGCTGTTTTATTTAAATTATGTCGCTAAAGTGAACCTTCTGTAGGAACAGCTATTTTGGTAGTCTGTGACAGCACAGATATTACGTACAAAATGTATTATAGGACATTTTGTTCGTAAAGAATATCTCAGGATTTACAGGCGTATAGTGGGTGTGTGTATTGTACAATCAAAAGCACGCTAGTTTGACCAGTTTAGACTTTGCACCGTTTTTATGTCTGTTGAATAAGGGAGAGAATCGCGGTGCACAGTGTTTAGATTAAATGCTCTTCAATTACTAAAGTGGATATGTAGATGTACTTGTTTTTTGTAAATATTTCTCACGTTACTTATCTTAAACAAGTTACGTGATCTGACGTAACAGTGATTTACTTGCATAACTTAAAGCTTATGAATGGAAGTTGTTTTATTTTTTTTATCATACAATTAATCATAACAGGTGACGTCAAGAGAGGCGCGGTTAGGGGCATGTTTAACGACATTCTTAACCTCTTCCTCGAAGCGTCGCACACTGGAACCCCTTCATACAAGGTAGTGATCATAACTAGATTTTCGAAATGCCGGTATTTAAATGAAAAAATGCATCGTAAATCATAATAGAGGGTACACTGAACTTGCCTTCGTCTGGTCTATCGATTGAATTGATCCAAAACTAACGCCCTTATTTTAGTTTATGATTCATTCATTAGTTGTTAACAAAAACTTTTTTTGGGGTAGAGTCTTCCGCTCCCCCACAAGTCCGGTGAAGCTTGATCCGTCGTACTTTTTCGAGAAGGTATCAAGAATTAATCGCGGCCTCTCTATAAGTAAATAGGAGTATCGTAACTACGTACTTTGTTTGTTCATGTCATGTTATCTCTAATTTATAATATTCCCTATATTCGTACGTCGCAGTAAGATAAAGGAGCAAAACAAAGTGGTTTAAAATGACTCAGATTTCTACTGCGCAGTTCTAGTTCTATGTCACTCTCTCTCCCACTGAGTATTATATTTTAGAAATTACGAGCAGTCATAGTTGCGCCCGCGTCGATTTTCGTATTTTCCCTGGGAATATGGGCTCTGTAGTATATGTGCGAAAGAGAAGCCAATATCTGTCGTCTCCTGCGCACGCACCAAGCGGAGTGGGGCTAGAGAGAGGGCAGTCTTGAGCTAGCCGCTGAGCGGGAAGGTTGTGTCTCTGTGTGGTGTAAGTGTGTCTGGAGCCGATATCTATATATCTATAGTGTAACGTATAGTACATTTATGGCGACGATGAAAACTGTAAGTACGATATATATATATTTTTTTGCGAATACTTGTAATTACTTGACAACCGAAATTTGTCATAAAAAGAAAAGGTGAGGGAATGATTACCGTTCTTAATTAAAAAAAAAAAAAAAAAAAAAAAACATTACAATACAAATTAAAACAGTCTACTGGGATATAATAAATGTTTTTTATATGAATCCATTAATAAGTTATAAAAGGTACATAACATTCTTTCATCTTAAAATAAATATCTGGAAGTTTTACTGTATATTATTAATAATGTTACTCGTACTCGTATCGACTGTTGGTTGGTACCTAGCGGAGGTTTGTTAGACTCACACAGAATTATAGTTTAGCTAACTTTAAAGCAATTTTAATTTTATTTCTAATTTATTTAAATTGTTATAGATAATTCATTATAATAGAAATAAATATATTGTACCACGGGAAATATCCCGTTTTAAATCTTAATAGTTATGAAAACAACCGTGAAAATTATCGAAAGTACGAGTATATTAAACGACAAGTATTAAATTCGCTTTTATTTTGCAAGATAATTAAGGTGTACTTACCTTGTTTTACCACGACTACCTACTTCTCTTTGTTTTGCAACACAACTTGTTAGGCATTGATCTATTTAGTTACAAAGAAAGAAATACGCGATGTTATTGCAGTTGAAAATAAATGACTAGGAACGTTTCATTGTAAACAAATAATATATTTGAACGGGTCGAGTTAAAATACAAAAATGTTTTATGTAATACATATAAGACAACCGTTTTTACTTGATAATGTTTGGTTGTTTTTAACTTATCTACAGTAATAAATAGTGCTAGGAGATAGGTTCGCGACGTTCATTTGTTGTTATTTACGCGATAAAAGGTATATTGCCTTGGGTACCACCCGCCGTACCTTGCGCCGTTATCGTACCGTAACTACTAGTGTTATTAAAATAAAAATAAGGACTATCGTAGTGCGTGTAAGAAATTGGACATTGCTATGCGTAAAACAAACAACTCCTCCCGTGAGACTTGATTCGTCGTGCATTTTCGGTGCAGGCGTGAATCAATAAAAGGAAGAAGCGTAAACTATTATTTATGATCTTTACTACTATGTTCGATGCAATAAATGATTTATAATTTCTAAAAATTTGGTTAAAAGTGCCCAATGTGTAATGTAAGAGAAATAAGGAAAGAATAGACTGCACTGAAGGTTTTAATTAAAATAACACACAGCAATACACGGATAGATTGAGAAGGTTGGAAATAGTGGTATGGTCTATTCCTCCAGGTGAGTTTTTGTTTAATAGTTTAGAATGTTGCAATATATACAGGAAACCTAAAATTGTGTGTGCGTGCAGGAATTGGTTAGTACCAGAACTGAGGAGGAATCGAAAGCCAAATATTTGCCAGGGAGGCCAGGCGCGACGTCTGGCGCTCTTTTCAAATTTTGGGCACAATGTTCCACCAGGGAAAATGCTGAAGCAAGCTTTACAAACTTAAAAAACAAGGAAGAAGATGACATTTAAATACAAAACATTGTGTTGATTCATCCGAAGATTTTTGTGTGTTGTCAACTCACGTTTTAATCACGGGGTTGGGAAATGAGATTCAGTTACCTACTCGAGAAACCACTTACAAAGTGCACTCCGTTCATGACCAAGTCAGTTGGTACTTGAAAAATAAATAAAAGATCAACCACATTTAGGAACGAAAAAAAATTGAACTTAACCCAGATAGAAGTAGACGCTAAAAAATAATAATGCCGTAGTCCGAAATAGTGGTCAGATGCTAGCCTATGTAACAGACGACGCAGGTTTATGTACGACATGTACGTATTAACATTTAAATTATGTGTATTTTATACAATTTGTTAAGTTATCAAATGAAATTAAATGAAATCATTTGTTTTAACCTTTGTACACTTTTGGTCACTTAGTTAAGTCAAATTAAGTTACATTTAGTGGCAAGTTCAGCAAAGCAAAATGTGCGGTCTTTGTGGAGAGGAGCTCGCCGAATAAACTCCACATCAATTAATCAATTAATTGGTCAAAATCGAAAGGTTTTCGTTCGAGGTAAGATTGTGCTTATTTTTCGACGTCAAATTTGCTCGGGCCGGGGCTGACTTTCGAGTGAGTGAAGTGAAGTGATGAGGAGCGAACTCTTAAAATTTGGGGAGATGGTGCGATGTTGGTTTAGACGGAGCAGGCGGTTTCGCGCAGTGCGTGCGCTGCTGTGGGGGAAGCCCACCGCCGCGCCGGGGAGGCTCCACAGGGTACTGTCTTTTGTTCTTCCTTTTATTTAATATATAAGTATATTTATCTTTGCAGTATTGTTTGAGTGATTCATAAATTCAAAATATTTTGTTCCAAATAAGATTACACAACTCACTTTGCAACGTCAAATTTTGATGAAGTTAGCAAATGTTGCTCAAGCCAAGGCTTGCTCTCGTCTCAAACTAATGAAGAACAACTCTTTAAATTTAAGAGGCGATGCGATATTACTTTAAACAAAATTGGCAACAGATAAAATACATAACATTTAACAACAGTAATTTATATGATGGAATATCAATAAAATCATGACGAACTTGGCCTCAGAAAAGTTCTATTTCGAGGGAAATGCTAGTTCTGTTAGCGTTTGATAGAAGAAGTAGGAAGGAAGTTAAATAAGTATATATTTGGAAGCTGCAGAAGTTAATTCGGAGGGGGACCAAAAGGAACGAAAATGTCTTTGATGTTGCGAAATGGAAACTAATATTTTTACCGAAACCAGGGGTATGTCACTGCCTAGTTTGTATGAGTAGGGAACTAAAGATGTTAGTACAGAGGCGCGAATGGCGGGACGCGTGATGGAAGGACAGGCAGCTGCTTCGTGTTTTTGGCTGGTGCCATGCGATCTGAATTGCATTTTGTTGTGGGCAGAGCAGGACTTGCTGTTTGTTTGAATTATGCCGCTATGTGAGATCAGAAGATGTAGGACAGGAAATTTGAAGTCGGGAGATAAGATGGATTTAAATGAGATTATTGCGGAAGCTAACGTTTTAGAAGCCGTAACTGTTTGTCTGTACAATTAGGGGATTTGACTGGAAGGAGACAAGAAAAAAGGAGTGGTACAGGTGTGGAAGTTGGGATCATCTGGATTCATTTAATAAATATACTAAAAAGTGTTGTTTAAGTGGATATATTGAGCATTAAGTACCTACACTAAGAGGAAAAATGAAAAACAGTAAGGATTAAAAAAAAAATTGTAAAAAAAAAAAGACAGTAAAACAGTCAGAAAGAGGTTAGAAACATTGGTAAGGTAGATGCTTAAGATAGTCAAAGTTAGCACATATTTGACGTTGACGGAGACGACACCATTACTATTTCTATTGGAAGCACAAAAGTAGATAATAATGTTGATTGATACGGGATGCAATAAGTGGATTGAAATGAAGAAAAACAGTATTAAAGTTACTTATCAGATATAATACGTTGATTGATACGAGATGCAATAAGTGAATTGAAATGAAGAAAAACAGTATTAAAGTTACTTATTTATTAGATATCAAAATCGGACATAGACATAATTTATCTGACAAATAAAAAAAAATAAAAAAAAAATTAACAGGACAATTCTTAGGAGTGATCTTAGGATAAGATTGAATTTTAGTGTGGAGCTGGAAGTTCATTCGAAGTTCAAGGATGTTATATTGTCGAAGACAAAGTCAAAGTCAAAGTCAAAGTCAAAGTCAGTACCTATTTAAAATGTTGCGGATACCAATGATGTCATCTTCTTACAAAGTGATTTTCTTTCAATACCACAGAAAAATAAAGACAACATTGTGGAGAGAAAAGAAAAACTAGAACTGAGATTAATCAAAAGGTCGAATTTTTGTCAAATGGAAAAGAAATACAATGTAAGGAATGTATTTTCAATAACCTGACAATGTATAGCAATACTCCGCATTATGGTTTCTTCTTCTTTGCGAATCGATGACAAATCGAACTATATGTTTGCGGCCTATAGTTACTGGTAAAACACAATCTGAAGTTTTAAAAAGGGAAATAAAATGCCGATAGATAAGAAGAAGAAGGGAATGACAAAGTATAAGTTGACCCAACTCCACACACTGATAAATCCCGAGTAGGCGGAAATTTTAATGTAACAATCCAAAACGGCGAAGCCGGACAACATTTACGCAGAAATGTTGTGCATCTAAAAAGGTTGAGGATGAGTGGCATGTTGTGGAAGGAAATAATACTGATAAGGAGGAAGGAAGGTAGAGAGAAAGGAACAGTGAAAAGTTAAATCAGTATAATGAAAACGAAGGAAGTGAAGCATATTATATTTATTATTTTAAACAAAAGTGGAAGGTTAAGTCAGTACAATGAAAGCAAAAAAAGTGAAGCATATTACATTTATTATTTTCAATAAAAGTGGAAGGTTCAATAAGTATAAGGGAAGCGAAGGAAGTGAAGCATATTTAATTTATTACTTTCAGTATAGTGGAAGGTTAAATCAGTATAATGGAAGCGAAGGAAGCGAAGCATATTTAATTTATTACTTTCAGTATAGTGGAAGCTTAAATCAGTATAATGGAAGCGAAGGAAGTGAAGCATATTGAATTTATTACTTTCTGTATAGTGGAAGGTTAAATAAGTATAATGGAAGCGAAGGAAGTGAAGCATATTGAATTTATTACTTTCTGTATAGTGGAAGGTTAAATCAGTATAATGGAAGCGAAGGAAGCGAAGCATATTGAATTTATTACTGTCAGTATAGTGGAAGGTTATGTCAGTATAATGGAAGCGAAGGAAGTGAAGCATAATTAATTTATTACTTTCAGTATAGATAGTGGAAGGTTAAATCAGTATAATGGAAACGAAGGAAGCGAAGCAAATAAATAACGATGTATTATGTTTATTGTTATTGTGCGTGGGTATGTATGTATGTATAATTATTCAGTTAGTCTAGTATAATGTCATTAATGTAATGAAGTTAAATCATGGAAGCAAAAGAAGCGAAAAATATTAAATTAGTTATTTGAAAATATTTATAAATCAAATAATGAAACGAAGTGAAATAAAATTGTGTAAGTAAATAAAGATTGAAGATAAAAGTTATTTGTAGAAATAATAGAAGTAAAGGAAGATGTAAGTTGTTATTTGAAAATCAATTATATTATTATTATGTAATAAATAACGTAATGAGGTAAAATAAAATTGTGTAAATAACAGATGATTGAAGATAACAAATAGTAGCGATGAAATAAATAAATTACGAAAATATTAATAAGGGAGAGATGTAGTATATGTGCGAAAGAGAAGCCAATATCTGTCGTCTCCTGCGCACGCACCAAGAGGAGTGGGGCTAGAGAGAGGGCAGTCTTGAGCTAGCCGCTGAGCGGGAAGGTTGTGTCTCTGTGTGGTGTAAGTGTGTCTGGAGCCGATATCTATATATCTATAGTGTAACGTATAGTACAGGCTCAATTCCGGCGTAACCACTAAAATCTCTAAATTTAACTTGTTGATCTCTTTCATTCATATGGGAATCGAAAAGGATGAATGAATTTAATTTTGAATGAATGATATTTAGAATAAGCATCGCAGCTGTCAAATTTAGCTTAACTTAGTCGGGATGTTTTCGAATGCTTGCTAAATTAGTGCAAACTACGCGTAAAATCGATGTTTGACGTCTCTAAATTTAAGTTGAAAATCACCTGTCCCTTTTCGTTCTTAAGACGGTGAAAGAGACATATTTTAAATTCAAGTCAGAGCTTAATAATGTAGAATCGGGCCCAATATTGACCCTCGGTAGTTTAGTTTTAGTTTAGTTAAAAAGTGGATCTGATCAATCTACTAGCTACATTACAAGCTAATCGTTCGGAACAAACAAATCAACAATTTAACCATTGATATTCACACAAATAGGTAATATCTTAGTTAGTAGGCTAGTATTTTTGATTAGGTACCTATTAATCTTTGTTTTGTAATAATGTTGGTACAGATTAGATAATTATAGAGTTTTAAAAGAGATAACATAGCAAAGATAAAGATTAAAATATTTAAATTCTTACTGTCCATAAAATGTACTAATTCTACGGTCTTTTTTTTTAAATATAACTCACCAGAGTTTTGCGATGTAGTAGGTATGTACACTTAAGAATTACCTGAAATAAAAAATGATATTAAAACGTGTAATTATGTATAACACAGGTAGTGAAATAAATAAAAATTTGGAAAAAATATCTCAAAAATCTATGTAAAGCCTGACCGAAGAAATAAGAAACCTGCTCTGGGAGTGCCACGTGTATATTTATACGACTATGGCAACAATTTCCCTTATAAAATTAGTTCCATTAAATTTCCGCAATATGGCGAGGTTTCTATTTCTTTGGTCGGGCTTTAACACGAAACCTTTTTATTTCCGTAACTCGGACACAGAATATTATACATTAAATAGTCCAGTTTAAAGAAGATCAAAACTAAATAATAAAGCAATAAAATCTTGGCGTTAATATTTTTTAATAAGTATACCTGAAATGTACTGTACCTACATATTTGAGTTCTTTATTTTCCGGTAAATTATAATTTATAATAACGATATTTTTCTGTCCGCGAATTTTAGGAGCTATTAGGAGGAAATGACAACAATAACCATTAATCTCGTACGTCTGTCGAACCAACAAGTCATTAGTCATGATCATGAACGGTGATGACACCCCATCGCACCGAAGATAATTCAGGTGGCTGCATGACTCACATCAGCCTTTGCCAACATTCACAAAAACAAAAAAAGAGAACGCGCGCGGGAATTGGCGGGAACTTATGAATTATCGGAATAACCTACAAATGCGTTGTTTCTTTAAATTCATCTTTTCATTCAATCGTAATTTGATCTTGGATTCCGAGAGCTTGAGTCAAAGCAAACAAATTAGAGCCTATTTGTACGAATAAATAAATTATTGCGGCTAATTGAGGACATCGGTGAATACAAACTTGATTTGGCGCCAACAACGCAATCTTTTGACCGCAACCGCAAAAAATAATAATTTGTGTATGTATGTAGATGTAAATATAATTATTTATATTATCTGAATAATTGTGTACTTACATAACTACATATTTGACGAATAAATTACCTACTTTATATTTATGTGTTATTATCATTCAAATTCCACATTTGTAATTTATTCTACGAGTACCTACCTAAGTATTTGCACACAAATTGATGACATTTAGTAGATAGATTCAGGATTAGCGCTAAAAGCTACTTTAATATAAATAAATTTACACGGTAAAGGTACCTACAGCATTAAAATAGTCACTATCGACCTTTTGATGCTAATAACTTTCATACTAATCAATATTTCTTTACAATAAAAAAGTCTCAAATCTAGTTTTTCATTATATTTACAACACTTCCGAATTCGAAACATGTGAACAGTGGGTCGGGTTTACGGGAAAAGACCAATGAAAAGACAGTATATTTTTACATAAAAACATATAGGTAGGTTCAAAAGAGTTGTTAAAATACGTTTTACTCATAGTGTGATGACCACACAAGCAGATAGTTGGTGATGCGACAACGGGGGTCGCTACCCTGCTCTTGGCAGCTGTCCAGGGATATTATTGTCCACGTGGCGACTGGCGAGCTCTGGCATGCATACCCTACACTGCTCTCCTGCAATGGCTAAAAGAGATTCTCGAAAAGGTGTAAAAAAATCACCACCATTGAAAAATTACGTACAAGTACCAGAGAAGACACGAATTAATTAATTGCTATGCGCCGACATGACGGCAGCGGGAGATGGGCGGAAGTAAACAAAATACAACAACAGAAGTTGGAGATCGCGACCTCCAATTCATCATACTAATATTATAAAGAGGAAAGATTTGTATTTTTGCATGTGTGTGTAGGTATATGTTTGTAATGAATAAACTCAAAAACTACTGTGCCGATTTCAAAAATACTTACACTATTATAGAAAGCTATATTCACCCTGAGTAGAATAGGCTACCTTTTAGCGCGGGAAAATGCCACATTCCCACGGGAAAAGCTGTTAACGCGGGCGGAGCCGTGGCGGAAAGTTATTATAATAAAAATCGATTAATATAATATAATATTACTATGAGTAGTAGTTCAATGGTCTGGAGCGGAGCCTACTACGTAAAGGGTGGTATAGGCACATTAGACGCAGCACAATCTTACCAGTAATAAGGTAACTTTGTGGTATAGGCCAATAGGCCGCGGCCGGTCCGCTACGCTGCCCTAGCTAGTGCGGGTTGGTCAACTTCACACACGACCTTTGTAACATACATACATACATAAAGTCACGCCTCTTTCCCGAAGGGGTAGGCAGAGACCACTTCCTTGCACTTGCTACGATCCAAACACACTTCTTTCGCTTCATCCACATTCATTAATCTCCTCATGCATGCTCGTCGGTTTAGAGTACTCTTGACCCGACCTTTTGCCAGAACGTTTTGGAACGTTCCTCTTGGTCTTCCCCTTCGAACGCTTCCTTCCACTCTCGCCTTATAAATCTGTTTTAGTCAATCTCTCTTCACTCATTCTCTCCACGTGACCGAACCAATTTAGCATCCCTTTCTCAATTCTCGATACAACATCTTCTTTTACTCCACATTGTAAGTGTATGCTCCACACGACCTTTGTAAGTGTATGCAGAAAAAAGATCATGACTTTTTTTGTGTGACTTGGGAGAACGATCAATGTTTATCGCCGCGACAAGTGTGATAACAGCTTTAAAAATATATTACAATTTACTTACATAAAATAAAAAGATCTAACAAAAGTTCGTGCTCGCCTTTATGCAAATAGGGACATTTGTATGCAAATTATCAGAATTAACATTTTTTTCCAAAACCATTATCCACAATCATGGCTCTGAAGCTGAACACTCATTTTTTAGTGACTTAATTTTGTGAATTTAATTGCTTAAGCATGTTATTTTGGCTACATTTGTATGCTTTTTTTATAAACAAAGAACAAGATAAAAAAAAACGTTTTGATCAGTCACCGAATTTAAATTATTATTATACGTTTTATCATAATTCAACTATATAATAAAACTATCATCACTACATAGTATAAAACAAAGTCGCTTTCTCTGTCCCTGTGTCCCTATGTCCCTATGTCCCTTTGTATGCTTAAATCTTTAAAACTACCCAACAGATTTTGATGCGGTTTTTATTCATAGATAGAGTGATTCAAGAGGAAGGTTTATATGTATAATACATGCATAATATACTTAAGGATAACCCACAATAACCATTTTCCCGTGCGGAGCCGGGGCGGGTCGCTAGTATTATTATAAACGAAAAATCTTGGATGTTTGTTCTGCTTTCACAACTAAAGGATTTGGATGAAAGTCTGAATATAGTTTGTACCTGGCATTAAGAAACAGGTTACCTACTTTAGCTCAACTTTAGCTTTAGCGGGAATATGCCATATTCCTAGGGGAAAAACCTTTTTGACACGTGTTAATATTAATTAACTATTATTATTAAGATATTAATCGGAGTACCTATATATAAGCACGCATAAGTTATTATGTAGGTATACGATAAGTTGGTAGTGTTGAGTACATACGTAGCTGTCATAAAATTCGATTATCGTATGTAGCCATGTGATTTATGTGATGTGACGTCAAGATAATTATGATAATTTGTTTATTTATATCTCGACCACCGCAGTGATAGGCGGGGTTATCGCCTATCAGCAGTCACATCTTAGATCGTACGTTCAATGAATAATCATTAAGTAGGCGCCATAAAAAAAGATTGTGTTCCTTAGTTTCGGATGACTCTACCACGCACTACGTTTTACTAACTCGCTATCAATTATAGTCTGAAAAAAACATGTACGCTATTTTCTTTTTCGGCCTAACGTTTTCCCGGCCAAGTGCCAGGATCCGTTTTTCTACTAATTTTCCTCACTTTGCACGGCATTCTCTGGTATAGGAACGTTCTTTTTCATAATAATCCGCTTTTACGATGTCCAGTCAGATTTATTATTATACAGAATAAAAAACATAAGTAAAAAAAGTAACTAATGTCACTAACGTTTTTACTATTGCAAATCGAATCGAAAATTAAAATTATTGATCTACTAGCTAAAGTCAACGCCCCTGCGATTTAAATCTTATAAAGCCTAGAAGCAAAATTAAATATTTAACTGAATCTTTTAAATATTTTTTCAGTTGAATAAAAAAATATGCATTCGTAATCGTAACGTTTGCTATCACAGCGATCTCAGTCAGATCCTTGAATTTCCTTCATGAGAGTCCTCGAAGGTACCAAAAAGAAATAAAGTGGCTTTTTGTGAGAAACGCTGACTCAAAACTCAAGACGGAGGGCGTCGACTCAAGGGCCTGTCGAATTTACTCAAGAGGTCATTGTTCTGCAGGGGTGTCACACCTTTTCTCAAGGATACTTGCAAAAAATGATGAAAGGAACTGAATTTTGCGAGGATTAGGATAAGTTTACGTTAAAAGGTGAAAAATAGAAGAGGGTAGTACTTTTAAGGGAAGAAAAATCTTTTGTAGCTTATAGCGTTCGCTTCACACCGTGTTCTCTACGCCATATTTTACGACACTAGAATTTCAGTGTGGCAAAAAAATACAGTCAGGTTTTTTCTAGATGGTAAAAGAGCGTCTTACATGTAGGTATGTATATGTATGGTAAATTAAAATGTATAATGAACTGTCAATAATGTTATGTACGAGTTTACACTAGAATAATTTTAATTTCTTCACTGATGATAAGTGATATATTATATGCAAATTTTCAGAATGTTCTTGTTAATTAAGAAATCAGCGAAGTAATTCAAATTTGATACATGACAAAAAAATCTATTAGTAGAGCTATTGAATTAATTCAATTCACAAAGCTGCATAGTTTTAAATACAATTTGTTATTCACTGCCTAGTTAATTTTTCCCATCTTTTTCACCATAATGAAAAGTACATACATACATACATTTAATTATACTTAAAATAGTAGCTTTTGATATGGTTTCTGATAACGTCCTACTTGCGTCACAATAGGCTCTTGTCAGTTATCTGACAGGTTGTCATTGGGTCGGCTTATCTGGGGTCGGGGTCGGTGACAGCGGGTCAATGCACTTTGATAATAGACGGGCTCTATAGATTGTTATTATATGTAAAGGGTGTACGGAAACGGTACTCACCTTTATTATACTTAGTATTATGTTAGTAACAGATGTTTTTGAAAAATTTTGAAGTTACGAAGTTTTATTTAAATTCTTCGTCTAGTTCTAGTCTTTCGTCTAGTATTTCGGCTGAAGTGATGATGATGATGATGATTTAAATTCTACGCGGCAGGTTCATTCACCCCACTCTACGAGCAGCGCGGCTCAGTCTGAGGCGCAATACTATGACTATGAATCGCTACTACGTGATTGTTTGAATAGATAGAGTAGTTTAATTAAAGATATATTTTTAAAATAGTAATTAAACGCCAGATATTTTTCTACATATTTTATGTCTTCTGTTAGCGCATATTTACTACTCGTACTCCTTCACGATGTTTTTCAGTATCAACGCGCTAGGCCGTGGTCCGAGGCTCCCTTGAGCTGCCCCTAGACGCGTTAGTATATGACTTTTTTTGGGGTAGAGTCTTCCGCTTCCCCGCAAGTCCGGTGAAGCTTGATCCGTCGTACTTTTTCGACCCAAGCATAGGTTAATTAAAAAAAAAATACTACTCGTATCTATGAATCGAAGCGAAAAATGAAAATCACTGAGCTTGGGCAGAGAATTGAACCCGCAAGTATCCGGGCAAAGAAGGCGCACTACCGATTGTACCACCAAGCTCAGTGATTTTCATTTTTCGCTTCGATTTATAGATATTTTTTTAATGTTTAAAATTTTGTACGTCTCTAACAAACATTATACTACTGGTCTAAAGGATAATTATACTTTTCCTAACATCCTATAGGGTATACATTTCTATGGCATGCGTTTAATGTTTAGTTTTTGCATGCAAAGCTAAATATCTATGTGTGCATTTTATTATCAATCTTCGTTTGTGTGCGTTTGCGAGGAAGGTTATCACGAAACCTGAATGAAAAGCAAGCAAGCATTTTCAAATCATGAAACTATGTAGTGAAATGGTGTTCGTTTCAAAAACAGTTCACCAAAGTTGTTGTTAATACCGGATATACATAAGGAAATACATGAATACATAGTAATAAAACTGTAAACGAGGAAAATTTTGTGTACCGAATCATTGATGAAAAATCGTTTTTTGTTTCGTCAGTAAAAAATATGTACATTTAAAATAAACAATTATGTACTACCTTTTGAGTGGGGTATTAAAACAAAGGGTTTTAAGTAAAGATTATAAAAATATATTACGCTCAGAGAATAAATATACATAGAGCACGCGCATGCACATTTCAAAGTGTTCTTCTATTAAATTACTTATTTTCACCGGGAAAAACAATCAGCTCCGATAACCATTTGATACCAACGAACGCGCTGAAGATATTCGGACTGTTCATATCCGTGCTTACGGTTCATACTCGATTAGGCGTACTAAGTATATCCCTCCCAGAAATTTTTCTATTTATACTCTTAAGGTATTACTCTTTATATGTTATAAACGTAATTTGGATTATGTACTTAATCGAAATATGTCAAGCGCATAGTAAATATTTACTTAATACATTGATAAATTATGTTATGTACGCATTTGCTGTGAATAATTAATTCAACGAGATAAAAGCGACGACGCCGAAAACAACACTTCCGTTTTCGATAAATACATATAGGTAGGTATGTACCGAAATGAATAATGTAAAAAAAAATACATGTCTGCGGGCGCCACTTGTATTTTTTTCGTGTTTCTGTCAACAATTTATTATAAAAATATTTCCATTGAATTTCTGCAACATGGCGAGGGCCTAGTTCAAAGTCAAAGTCAAAGTCAAATAGTGTTTATTCAAAGTAAGATTTCACAATCATTTTTTGACGTCGAGGAGAGTTCACGATTTGGCTGTCTTCTGTGGAGAAGAACTCTCCGGAAGAAACTCCACAGGCGTTGCATCTTTTCAAAATATTTTTACATAGGTAATTATTATTTTATACAATTTGATTAATATAACAAAGAGTGCAGCCGAAATATGAAATTAAAGGAAGGCAACCAGTCAAAGTAGAAAAACTAAACTATATAAACAATAAAACAATCGGCAATCGACTAGAGCAGACCAGTCCCCCCAAGCAAGTAGTTTTTTTATTTTCCTGGTCGTGCGTACAAATTTATGTAAAAAACTGAAACAATTTCATTCAAGATGATATATGAATAAGCACTGATAAATTTTATGATTGGTGAAATGTGAAATTACACAAAAAATATACACAAAGTAAATACATATTATATAGGTATGAATGTAGGTACATGAATCACTTCAAAATGGCTACACCAAATTGGATCATTATTTTTTGCTTTGTTCATTTATCTTTAGGATAAAGTGGGTATGCACTTTTTGCATAGGTAGAGAAAATAGCTCATTCCTACGGTAGGAAATATATATTATTATGTACTTAGACATCATCATTCATTCAGACATATTAAACATCATTATACCTAACTAGTCTAGTTTAATCTCTCATCTGCAAATCAAAACAAACAACATGGCGCCAACCGCTGCCATATTGCTTCCGTAACAGATTATAAAATGCCTTTTTACTTTATAATTCCATAAACAAACCAAGCAGGAGGATGCGGCCAGTGACAGTTTGATTTAAAATTACCGACATTGGATATGGCTGTATGAAAGGAATAAATGATTCGCACCGTTGCTTGCATTTAAATAATGTCTATCTGACTAATGTAAATAAAATGCAAAATCCATTCATTTGCAAACGACATTATTCGATAATGCAGGTGTCGTGGTTGAAGTCGTTTAACGACATATAACATTCTAGGTTTATTAAATAAAATATTAAACACTTTATGGTATGTACATGCGCTTTCTAATTTGAGCTAATAAATTTGATTACATGGAGGTGCAAATATTTCTTAGGATAGGTGTAGGGTAAAGAGCGAGGAAAATCTACGTGCTCTAAGAGAATAAAATATTAAGCAAATTCGTTGATTGTCTTTTGTTCAACCTGTGAATAGGTTGCCTATACGGACAAAGAGAAAAATAACTTTATGTCTATGGATTTCGCCCATACCTATCGGGTTTTTTGTGTCTTTACATATTTTATAATATTCGAGTATACTAAAAAATTTCTTCCTTACTCTATGTCGGTAGCCTAGCGGGTAGGACTACTGAATGTATTTTAATGAAACTTTACAGTAACACTATTTATACTCGTACATCAGAATAAGGCACAGGCTACCTTTTACAGCGGGAAAATACCTCATTCCCAGGGGAAAAATTGTAAGTGCGGGCGGCTCCGTGGGACAGAAAGCTATAATAATAATAGTCTCTTCCAAAAGTGCCAAACCTACAGCTTTGTAGAAACTGGCAGTTTTTATAGGATTTAGGGTTCGGGCTGTTTGGGGGACAAGTTTGTGCGCTCCCAGCACTCGGCTCCTTTGGAGCTTCCTAACACAGACGTAAAGTCTAATCAGGAAACACCTGTCAATAATTTCTTGCAGAATTATGAAGTACCTACTTACTTTTTATTTATTTGTTTTATTATTTTTTACTTAGATCCTTTCTTTATACAAGATAGACCCGTTGATCGTTCCAATAGATATTTGGACCGACGCTAGAATAATAATAGAGACGTCTATACATATATAAGCATCGTGCAAAGATGCCGACAAATCAATATTCCGATTGAAAACCCGGACGCGTCGCGAGCGCCACACTTCAATAGAAATGCTATCGACGACGACGACGACGGCGCGGACGCATAGCATATAAATTATACAAAATTATAGTAGATAGACGTATAAAATCTGCGCGATCAGCCGCCGCCATGTTGAATTTCATTTCAGACAGTAGGTATTGCCAGGGTATGGAAAGCCATTGTTGTGGAAATTTTGTTTCAATTATTTTACGCGAATAATATCATTGTTTCAAGCGAATTTACTAAATAGTTCAATAGATTTTAAAGGTTTGTTTAATGACAAAAAAACAGCAACGGCGACAACAGTTTTTTTTTGCACGGATGTATTTTTTCAATAGTGTGAAGTCAGCAGCAATTTAAATTCGGCGAATTTTGAATCTTACAAGTTAAGACTCCTTGCTTTGGTAAGTTTGGACCCTGGCGAAGAAGGATACATTCTTTCTCTATTTTAATAAAATGTATTGGATACGTCGTTAAATCAGTGAAAAATAATCATTTATTGTAGCGCAGCTGAATAGCAATCCCTGCAGCAGAATGTACACAGGTCCAAACAAGTGAATTTAAATGACAGGCAATACAAAACGCACACCCGGTGGTGCGGCGACCCCATGACCGCACGCGTATTTAATGCGATGACCGCCCACGGGCCCAAAACCCAACCAATTTCACGAACCCCTCCAACACCCAGCTTACATATACTCACGAAAGGCCTTTGACTTTTGGTTGGATTACGCCAGACCAGTAGAGCGGCAATACGGACGCTACACTACCAAGTTTGGACGGCACTTCTAATCGTGGAAAGCGGGCTTGTTTACCGACCTCTGCATTTGGGAGGGTAATGCCAGACTTGGTTAAGCGGGCCGCAGACACGTTTATTGCTTCGATTCACACTTTTTTGGCTGTTTACGATGCTACGAGTCTCGGCGAGGTCATCGCGCGTCCGTTTTGAATTTCATTTCTTTTACGAGTGTACGGACAGCAGCTTAACTACGACAAATAGATGTTGGATAGAAACACGGAGTACTACTGTTGTAATTAGCTGTTGATGAGATTACTTGTATTTTTATTACTGTTGGAGTTGAATGAAGCAGAACTCTTCATTCAACAAAGCTTGGTGGGGATTTAATTGATAAAAATATAGCCTAAAATATCTCTTTTCAACTGGTTCGTTCGTTCGTATGATGAATTTGTGTAAAAACAAGTAAGAGTTCTCTAAATCTTGTTAATTTTGCTTTAATTAAACTAGGTATGCAATTATGCATAGGTAATTGAAATTGTGTGCGTGATAGAATGAGGGTAGAAAGAGCGATTGTCTGACCATAAATGATAACCAAATGAAGTATTTGGTCACCCCGCAATATATTAAACTGCAACGGAATATCGTGTACTAAAAATAAATACCGATAAGGTATCTATCGGTATTTATTTTAAGTAACTTAAGTTAACTTACAGCGGTTGGTTAGGAAAAACTGAAGGGACATCCTCAGTGAATGAAACTCATTAGTTTTTTCAAACAATCTTAACTAAGAAACGAAAAGGAAATTTACTTCTCTACACTGTCCGAACGACTATTATGTAGGTAATGAAAGTGTACAATTTTTCTTTTTTCGTTTCTAAAATGTTTTTTGATAATCATTTGGTTAACGTTTTGTACACCGTATTATAAGCTGACAGAAAATGTAGAACAGTACAGAATAGAGTAGAGCGTCTGTCATTTGTAGAATCTGTCGTTTGTAGAATTCGTCATTTGTAGAATGCGTCATATCGAGAATCCGTTTTTTTTTATTCATCAGTCATTTTGGGAATCTGACATCTGGCGCCTCTTTTTACCAAGCAAAGTCCGGCTCTTTTTCATAAAGAAACTTATATGCTATCTGTACGTCGAAACAAACAAGTAGACGTCTGTCTGGGCGCTCGTTTCGAAAGAGCCACGCCGTATCATCAGAGACTGGTTCGGAGAACGGGTTTCTATGAATTGTTATTGTGTACTTGTGCTAAATTACTGCCTACGCTTGATGCTGGCTGGCTGGAGTAGCTGGATTCGGAGTTGTGTAGGCTGCCTACACAAGTACAGTAGGCTGGAGCTAGTCTAGTCTATTCTGTCAGTAAAAAACATATCGCTCCAGTCGTTCTTTTTTCAAGTTTCTTTTTTGTGCCAGTATCAAGTTGTTTACAGGTTTTTTTTTGTTATATTGGCCTTCTGACGTCATCGGCGTAGGTAATGTGTTAGTTTACGAGTAGTTATAGGATGTAATAGTCAGTGGCAAAAGTTCTGCAACGGAACCATGAACATATTAATAGGTAGTATAGGTACATGTATCTGATAATCAGATCTGATCAGATTCTGATTGAACTAGCTCTGACAGACGAGGTAAGATAAAACAAGACAAAAGATGATAGAGATAGCGCTCCTTTTTTACTTTTGTGATGGTTTTTTGGTCCATCTAATTTCATTCGTATCATACATAACACACATTAGGTGACAAATAAAAACTAGATCAAAGGTCAAGACACTTATCGCTGCCAATTTACTGATTGATTAGTCGTTTTTATGAAAACAAGACCTATAGTTTTCGCAACGATCGATTTCATGACAGTGGCTGGACACTTAAAAAAAACTTTAGACACGATCTCATATATTAACAATTTAATCATCATCGTAAAAAAAATTACCCCCTTCTGGTCCCACCTCAAAACTACCCTAGGTAGGGGTGGGTGGCCGCCTACGCACTACGGAAAAAGTCCATGTCCTAACTGCGTAGTACCACGTAGTACGGAAGCACAGAAATATACAATAGTACTACCCACGGAGGAAAATTATGGGGCTGATTCTCGTTGTCACACATCTCTACAGTCTACACGTCCTTTTTAATGCTTTTGAGAACAAAAAAGGACAGGAGATTGTCAATTCCCTGCAATCCGGTATATGAAGCTTGATACGTTGACTTTACGCCACAAGCATAGAAAATAAAAATAAAATAATAATAATATTCAATTTAAAAAAAGAGATTGACAATTTAATTTAAGACATGTCAAACATCTACATTAAGCGCGTTGCGTTGCGTACGCACGCACTAGAAAAAATTCTGTATATTTATTCTCTAAGAGGGAGCATAATATGAAAACACAAGTATATTCTATTCTATTCTACTTAAAATTACGCTTACTTTGACAGCTGCGTTCGTATTTTAAATATCATTCACTCAAAATATTGATCCATTTACGAGTATCTCTCGTCCTTTTTAGTTTCCATGCGAATAAAAAGAACGGCGACTTGTAAGTAGTTGTAAGAATCAGCACCAATACCTATGCTTTGTACTACGGGATTACGAGAATGCGTGGGAGTTGTTAAAAGGGAACTTTATTTTTTTGTGTAAGCAGCTTTTGAAAGCTTATAGGTTCTTTTTAACATTTGATAAGAAAAATAAAATCTGAAAAATAATCCGTCACACGTGTATCTATCTGTTTGTATCACAGCTTTCCTCTTCCGTGTTGAGTATACATAAACTATTGCTTTCTTTGCCTTTCTCCACCCACACAGCACAACCAAGAATATAGTTATACTTATGTATTTTTAACCGACGAAAAATGGAGAAGGTTCCCAAGTCGACGCGTATATTTCTTTATGTATGACCACCATATGACCACGCATAACTTTTTACTGAGTATTTCGATTTTGATAAGTATTTTTTTAATGGAACGGGTACCTAATACCTATACTCCGAATTTGGTACAATATAAATTTGAAAAAATAAATTCAACCGTAAGGGTAAGAAAACAGGGGATGACTGAATGTAATTTTCCCGTGGGAACTATGTGTTTTCCCGCTGTAAAACGTAGCCTATGTCCTTTCTCAAGTTCTATTCTGTCCCTGTCTGTACCAAAGTTTCGTCAAAATCAGCTCAGTGGTTAATGGATGAAGCTCCCGGCCATTATCTACATGGATGTGTCTTTATACGAGTCAAGTAAGAAGCGAACTTACTAGAGTTTGTGAGGTAGATTAACCTCGAAACCCACACAATAAGCAAGCAAGCAAACATAAACTTAGTCTATGGTTAAACTCCCCCTAGGCGACGCGATGTCTCCATCAAGATCTTCTTCACGATGTTTTCCGTATAACGCACTAGGTTTCCTTGAACCGCTAGAAGCGTTGGTAATAGTTGGTAGGTATATTATGACTACCTAACCTACTTAAGTCCAGTAGCCAGCACATGCGGCTGGACTTGAAAACTCCCGTATTCCGTAAAGGTAGGGGTGAATTTCGTAGTGCAAATGTCCAACCGTATGAGCTGGCTTCTATACTTTGGGGTAGAGCAGTCCGCTCGTAGGTCTAAAAAAAACTATGATTCGTTATCATGACAACACGAATGCATTCTAAATTCGCTGGCAGACCAGCCAGTACACAAACACAATCGCCAGTTAGTCGGCTGTGAAGACGTACAAGGTCAACTTTACAACTGCGACGGCCATCATTGATTTCACCGTGTGACGTAATAGACGCCGTCGCCGCCGCCGCCGCCGTCGCGTCGGTTGCGGGCACAGAGCAACAACCATACAGCCTACTGGGTGATCAAAACAATTTTATAGTGTGTACAGCTAATGGCTCAAAGGTTAAGATTGCCTGGAAACAATGAGAAACTCGTACACTTTTAACTGTCGATGTTCAATAAATTATATGTAAGAACTCAACGGTCGTCGTCTAGAACATAGGGAAACTTTAATCTTCCCTAGGCCCGTCAAGTTTCCCTAGGCCCTAGGGAAACTTCAATCTTCAGCCGTTCCTGTCAGCCTAGGGTCTAGGCTCCACGCACTAATAGTAAAATTATAACGCCAAGAGGGACTATCTAGACCTTTAGACTGAACTGGTCTTTTTACATTCTATCGTTTTTGGCAACTAGTTGAGTAACAAGAACATCTTTTCTTCTTTGGCAACTGGTTGCGAATATCAGTTGTCAATGTGGCCGGAGGGGAATCAAGTATAAACTCAACTTATACGGAACTTGGAAGTCAAGGGGAAAGGAATTGACGAGGATGACATGAGTGATGAAGGAATTCCAAAATTGAATGTTTGAATTTAGACGGGAAAGAAATGGAAAATGGGGTGGAAATGAGGAGGTTGCAAAGCACCTAGTTATAAGTGTAACATTTCTCTTAAGGATTCTGTTGCTAGGGATTATACACCCACGCTTGTTTATCGATTTCCTTTCGAAGAGTAGGAAGCGGTAAACGATATCTATACTTTTAGACGTAACAAAAGGTTCAAAGGGAGGGGGCTGATGAACCGTTTCTAAGGCAACATCCCGATATAAAATTATGTATCAATTTTCGTATATGTGCATATAGAGATATATCTGCTCTTTCTGGAAAGATATCATATTAATGTTATAAAGAGGAACGATTGGTTTTTTGTATGTTTGTAATGAATAATCTCAAAATCTACAGTGTCGATTTCAAAAATCTTTCACCATTAGAAAGCCAAATTCACCCTCAGTAACATAGGCTACCTTTTACCGCGGGAAAATGCCTCATTCCCACGGGAAAAACTGTCAACGCGGACGGAGCCGCGGCGGAAATCTAGTAAAATATATTTCCTAACTTAGAGTTTTACTATTAAAACACAGAATACTGGGAAATTCAGGTCTACACACACATTTAACTGGTTATCTATGCGCCACATATAGCACTCATAAAACTGAACAACTTTCCCATATACCGAGATTTATATTAATATGCCTTGCTATATCGGTCGACATATTTTGGTGACGTCACAACAAGCGACCGATATAGCACGGTATATTAATATAAATCTCGACATATTATAGGTATTCCGTAAGTGGACGCAGTAAGGGTGAAAATATATATTTCAATACAGCTACCGTGTGTGGTGGTGAGATGTAATATAAGTTAGAGCTGGGCATATTAATATAGATTATAGCTACGTGTGTATTGGGCTTTAAAATTTCACTTGACATACAAAGTGGCCGGTCACGTGACTGAAGTGTATAAATATGAAAAGTTGAATATTCTTTTTGAAATTTCAACCTATGTTCCTTAGGGAAAGTTGTTCAGTTTCGTGAGTAGGTACTACCACTATGTTGCGAATAAACAACCAGTTTCACGGCGTACTCGTTACCTTATAATAAAACTAGCGACCCGCCCCGGCTCCGCACGGGAAAATGGTTATTGTGGGTTATCCTTCAGTATATTATGCATGTATTATACATATAAACCTTCCTCTTGAATTACTCTATCTATTAAAAAAAAACCGCATAAAAAATCCGTTGCGTAGTTTTAAAAATTTAAGCGTACAAAGGGAGGGACATAGGGACAGAGAAAGCGACTTTATTTTATACTATGTAGTGATTATGTCGCATTGAAAAAGCACGTTTCTGCTATGCACGCTATGCAGTACCTACTCAAACACACATATAATAGGTACTCAAAAGTACTCAAGACTACTGAAGGGTATGTATGTATTTAAGCACTGCGCACTCCCTTAGGGTTTCACGATGAATACGCTCGGTGTAGTATGAACTATTATATGTAATTATACCTATGTCAGTCAGTATGTAGAGTGGTACCAATTCCGGCAAAAGAGAGTTTTGGTTTATTATAAATTATAATCAAACGGTCAGTCATTTTATGCAGTCAGCGAAAAAATTTATCTAGTACAGAATCGAATACCGAAATGCTAAGTTAATTTTAGAATGTATTGAATACAAAAATACAGTGCAAAGAATACAATAAAATTGTACTAATTCGCGGCCTAACTGTTGGTATCAATTTATTTCAGGGTAACTTTGCAAGTATATGTAAAGTTATTCCCGTTTTATAAATGCAACTATTTATCAATTACAATGATAAACGTCAATTCAGTAAGTATCTGTAGATTGTGAAATATGTACGAAGTGACATTATAACTATAGGAATATCACATTGTGATTTATGACTATCTTATCACGTATAATGTAGGTATATGAAAGGGAATGAACCAACTATGAAAATAATCTTTGAAAAAACTTAAACGAACATAAATACACTAGCATTAATAGTTTGTTGTAAATTATCCCTAAGCCGCCAACATGTTTCAAAAATAATATTTTTTAACATTATCTGTTAAAAATATATCAAATTATTACTACTTATTCTTCATCCATTAAAGTACAATTAATAAAATTTCAAGTTGTATAATTTGAAATTTTATTAATTGTATAATTAGTATTGTAACGTTGAATAATTATTTAATTTCAAGACTATTACTTGCTTTAAATGCAACCCTTTATGAAAAGGGGCCCTAGTCTGCCAGAATAGTGGATTTTTAGTAATCTCACTCACGTAACGACGCGATTCAAGCCTGCTTGATACGCCTCAGGGTGGAGGCCCTATTCCATAGGCATATGAGGGGAGGCGACAAATTAACGCAGTCTTGAATTACACTAGTGCTGAAAATCTGTATTAATTTTTTTTTATTAATGACTTTCGGTAGCATGGGCTTTACAAGCGGCGGATAATAAAATACTTTATTTTTCCTTTCATGGTAACCTAACAAAAAATAATAGGACAACAAAAATTACTCTTTTTGTGCCGCGAAAAATAAATAATTGCGAAAGTTACTCAAAAATATTGACTGAGCACGTCTTTTAATTTTTTTTACCTAAGACGTAAATATGGGCCTTTACTCTTACTCTTTGTTACTCTTAGCGCACACATTGTATGATTAGTGCAAGATGAGAGCCAAACTTAGTAACTACATTAAAATTTGACGTCAAAAATTTATTTGTAAAATCTTACTTCGAATAAAGACCTTTTATTTCTTTACCACAAAACAATTGTAAGACGTTAAGATCGTGTATAAAAACCCTAAAGATATTTTCTATACAAGACTTAAAACAACCGTTTAAAACATGTTTAACTTTTTTGTGGCAACAAGATAATTATGTTTTATCTCCCCACATTCTTCCTATAACAAAATATTGTGTATCTCCAAAGGTTTTCTAATGTTAAACATTAAATAAGAGCAAAATAAACCGTTCAATAAAGATATTACCAGTACTCCGTATAGGCAGTTTAGAAAGTCTAGAAAGCTCTAACAATCACAGCACTAGAGTTAGCCCCTGGGGGTTGTGTGTGGACATAATGAGCGACGGGAGTGTTCACTACGTACAGTCGAGAGCACGTTAAATAAAACACTTTGGGATTTACACCCTTGATCACCCTTCCATTGTTGAAAAATAGAGAGAAACTCGATGCGTGTTCAACTCTACAACGAGGAGGTTGCCTGGTAGAAATTGCTACCATGCTTACATACACTACACCCTTATTGTTTGCTATGCAATAAAGTACCTATATTTAATTCTATTATTTACCTGCTCTTGACTGTACTATATGAGTGCATATAATACCCTTCAGGTAATCAGGTAACAACGCCCGTACCCGCGGGCGGGGGCGCGGCCATAACCAAAATCAAAATTGATAATCAGAGACGGAGCCCCTCAGGCGTCGTCTCCTTCACGATGTTTTTCAGTACCTATCGGCACCCTCGAGCCGCCCCTAGACGCGTTGGTATATGACTTTTTTTTGGGTAGTCTTCCACTTTCCGCAAGTCCGGTGAAGCTTGATTGGTCGTACTTATTCAACACAAGCTTAGGTCAATTAAAAGAAAAAGAGTTCATATAGTTACTCGTAAGTACCACTAGTTTTCATCCCGCAGCTTCATTCAGCCGCGTTAGCAAATTTTCTGTCGGAACGACGTGTTTTACTTGCGTAAAAAGTGACCTTATATTCTTTCCCGTTAATCAAAACCACGCCACAAAAAATAATCACAATTTGTAAGTTGGTATGGCGCCATGACATCAAGACGAAACCCGATCGGAACTACCCAAAATTCCAAATAAAACCACAACCAATCTACGAAGAAAATAACTTTGAAAATCAGTACTGATAATTTCCAAATAATTGCCGAATTCCTCCTAATTCAAACCACAAACAGGAAAACAACGCTAGAAACTTCAAAATAACAGCTATGGGGCAAAAAACCATGGAATTCGATGGTGTGGCTACATTATAACACCATGGGAGGTCTTACGTGCTTTAGATCACTGACATACTGAAATTAAAGGCTTTTTTATACGATAAAGAACCGGATTGAATGTAACAAAGCGTGCAACTAAAAAAGACAGTCCATTAAGTAATTAAATATGATTTGTGTGGTACTCGGTACTCGTATCACTGGCAACCAAACCAACCAACCACGTTTTTAGGTCACTGGCACTCTCAAAATATTATTTATTTTTATAATATTTAATTAGTACGGTAAAATCAGTCCACCAATAAACATAAGCCGATGTGCTTTTATAAATTGGTACGCGTGACAAAATTTATCAAACTCTAAAATATATTATAATTTTGAAAATATTCGTAAGCAAAAAAATACATTTTCTCAAAGAGAGGTTTTCTAATCATCACGAGACGCGACGTTTTCTCCCTCTTCCTCCCTCCCTCTCCTTATATTATGAAAGAGATTTTTTTGAGAAATAAAATTAAAAAAAGCATGATCAGTGCAAAATGACGTAGGCTTGTCTCAGTCACGTGGTCCGAATGGAAGACCTTGTTTTCTTAGATCATGAGTTTTAATTAAACTTTAATTGCAACCCGCATCCTTAATTCCCATTCTCAGATAAAATACCCTCGACTTTGAATACTCTAAAATAGTAAAATTATTTAAGCAAGTTCTTCTATTTCTTCTACCGTGTCGTGTGTGTTTGTATAATATTTTATTGTATTGTGTCTATGGCTAGTTATCATATCTTACGTAGTTGATAAATATGGTCTACTATTTAATATTACATAAATAAAATTATTCACTTAGCAACAACATAAGTTTTTTGTTGCGTACGCTGCATCAAAGCTGACGTTGGACATCACTACATGCATCAAGTTCACAGCAGTTCATGTAATAAGCTCGGCAGTTGTTTTGCGAAGTGCAACGACCGAACACTTTGTACTTTTTTAATGATTCCCTTTGAGCCATAAACGTTTTTATTGGCTGATTAATTGGTATAATAAAAGGGTTTAAATGTTAACAGAGTACATTATACGATATACATACATATTCTTGATGAAACCGATTCGGATCTTTATAGTAAACGAGCGAAGAGGTCGATTCTCATAATTTCGACTCATTGCGTTGAATACGAATTGTTTTTTTTTTGTGCTGGGACTGGGACACGCGGCTGCACTTGTCGATATTGAGGGCGCCCAAAACGAATGATACCCAGTCAACTATTTAATATTTTTAGAAATAATTAAATACTTAGAAGATGAATTTCCTGTTAAAGGGCGTATTCGTGTCATTCTACTAGTTTATTATATATTTATTAAAAATTTCAGTTGACAGATTTTTTTGTTTTCATATGAAATTCGCTGTTTTAAACTTTTTTTGCTATCTGATTCTGGTAGACCTATAGTTAACTTAACCAAATTAAATACATAAAAAATACCTCTGGTAAAAAAAATCGCACAGATTCATAAAGCACAAAGCACCTAGGTGAAGCCTGACCAAAGAAATAAAAAGCCTGCTGGAGGGGCGACAGGTGTATATTTTTACGACTCTGGCAACAATTTCGCTTATAAAATTTGTTCCATTGAAGTTTTTATTTCTCTGGTCGGGCTTTATACTTTAAAATCCATAGAGTAAGGAAGAATTTTTTTAGATACCTACTCTTTGTTAAAATCTTTTTCAAATCGACATCATGGCGACCAACCGCGTGTTTACGGAGACAGTTTCGTGTCGCCAGTCGCGTTTTGTTTTAGGTGCTTCATAATTTGTCGGCGTAGCGTGTATCGTTTGTCATTTAGTTTTATTGCGACGTTTTAAAAAGTAAGCATGCAGCATTAAATGTTGAGTTTTATTGTAATGAAGATAGCATTTTTTTTTTCAGGGTTAGGTTAGGTCAAATGACGACATGAGGTAAAATAGCTCCCCGCAAGTCAGTACGTAGGTCAATAAAAAAAGTGCTAAATAAGTCTTCCAGGTATAAATTACAGCAAGAATCAGGCGCGGTCCGAAGGGGGGGGTCACAGGGGACATGACCCCCCCAAAATCTAAGGTCAAATTGAAAAATCTCAAAAAATTGCCAAATAATAAAAGGAAAATTTCTAGCTACCCCTAACAGCGATAAATTTATAGAAGAAAGTATCTGAAATAATCTGAACTCTATACTAACCATTGGATCTCAGTTATCTTAAATAAAACTATTATTATTATTCCCATTTTTTAAATGTTCCTGCTGCCACTGTCGTTACAGAGTATCTGCTATGAATTACAAAGTGGAAATGGGAGGTCACAGAAAATGCTGATACCACAGAGTAACTAATATACTACGTAAACTGATACGAAACTTCCTAAGTGTGTAGTTTCTACCATCGAAGTTTGTGATGATGATTTATACCCAAATATAAAGACATTTCTCAAAATTCTGGCAACGCTTCCCATAAGTGGTGCGGCAGCAGAGCGATCTTTTTCTACGCTTAGGCGTGTAAAAACGTGGTTGAGGGCTAACATGTTAGAAGAGCAATTATAATTGCTCTTCTAAATATTTACCCGGAAATAGTACCAGACTTCTCAAATATTATCACCCGATTCGCAAATACAAAAAAAAGCGGCCTAGTGCGAGTCGGACTCGCCCATGAACTTGCTGTTACGGAACCCTTCATGAGCGAGTCCGACTCGCACTTGGCCGCTTTTTTTTATTAGTGTAGTAAGTGACCCCCTCCAAAATTTCAGGCTGCGACCGCGCCTGGCAAGAATATAACCAAATGGTTTAATTTTATCAAAAACGTAGGCGAATAAATTACTTACTTAGGTATGGCCTCAAACCTGTGTGACTTTATAAAGAGACGAAGCGGCCTAGCAACTACACCACCGATCAAACACAAGTTTGCTAAAAAAATATGAAAAATGTATTATTTATTTTATTAAATATTCAATTGACATTGCGCTCGAAGTTTTTAAGGTGTATAGTATTACCTGTGGTGTTACGATCTTTTCTTTGCTATTCAATTTTTCCGTTCTGTATTGAATATAGGTAGGTAAGTACCTATCAATTTTGTTTGAGTATTCCATTATAACCAATTTGTTAAAATTGGAAAGCTTTGAAGGAGTTCCCTAAAGTTCGATGTCCCTCAGCTGTGGAAACCGCCCTTGCAGGGCGTTGACCCCGGATTTATCACGCGTCAGATATAGGTACCTATATCTGACGCGTGTCTTTACTTAGGTACCTAAGTAAAGTACCTACCTACTCCATATCTCCTGAAAATTATTTTGCTTGGGTTATTGTCCTTTTTCTCCGTTGCTGTCCTGGGATATGATATGAATAATCATATTATTATCATACTTCATATCATAAGGAAAGATTTGTAGGTATTCTTGTGTGAGTTTGTAACGAAAAAACTCAAAAACTACTGTGCCGATTTCAAAAATTCTTTTACCATAAGCATGCTACATTCACCCTTAGTAACATAGGTTACCTTTTACCGCGGGAAAATGCCTCATTCCCACGGAAAAAACTGTTAACGCGGGCGGAGCCGCGGCGGAAAGATAGTACCTTATAAAGATGACCAATGTCTTTTAAAAATATAGAATAGAATGGGATATAATGTAATAGAATGGGATAGAATGTAATAGAATCGAATATAATGGTATAATGGAATGGAATAGAATAGACTTGTTTGCACACCAGTAATAAATTACAAGAAATACAGTTCACATAAACGTGCACAAATAAGCGGTCTCATTGCTAAGGTAGCAATTTCTACCAGGCAAGTAGTTTCCACAGGTGAACGCTGATGGATGACCATTACCTATTATACCTATTAAACAGAAAAATACTCGCTTTAAAAATAACAATTTACCTACCTACGTTAATTCATTGAATAAAAATGTGGAGCAAAAACAATATTTGCACAAAAATTCGTTTTCGTGGTTGGGATTTCCAGAGAGCTATGCATTAATTATTTAGATAAAAATCTTAAATATTTGATACAAAAGCCAGCACATGCAGCTGGACACTCGCACTACGAAATTCACCCCTAACGCTATGGAATACGGACGCTGTCAAGGTCAACATGTTCAGCAGCATGTGCTGGCTACTGTACATTTAATATGACGTCAGCTTATAAATTTTAACGACCATCCTTTTTGAAGATATGGGTAGCCGGTTGCTAAGTTGGAAAAGTATCTCTATTCCCGGCTAATAATGTTTTTGGTCAAATATATTTATTACAATTTTTATCAACTAAAGATACCTACACCCAGAGAAAGACCAGCAGCGTTTCACCTGTATAACCAACAACAACCGGATTTGTTTACGACGAACTAATGGTCAGGAGTACTTAACCGACGAGCTTGCATTATGAAATTAATGAATGTAGATGAAGCGAAAGAAGTAGGTAGGTAGGTCTAAATTGTAGAAATGTAATGATACCGATAAGTTTAAGAGTTAGAAAGAGCTAGAGGTGCTCTTCTTCTGACTCTTCCTTGCTCTACCTCTGACTCTTCCTATCTCTACCTGACTTTACCTTACTCTACCTCTGACTCAACCTAACTTCACCTGACTCTATCTTACTCTACCTTAACGTACTCTACTCAATCAACACCTACCACTCCAACCATCCGACTGGCATCACCGTATTAATCTAAGAAAACCTAATTCTTGCTTGTCGGCGAAAAGATTTCTCGTAGAAACAAACTGTCGGAAAAATGAAAAATGTTGAAACAATTATTCGTCAAATTGATCATCGGCGAAACGACTTATCGGAGTTTTCACGGTCGGCCACATAATTTCGGAATAATGATGCGGACTCGAACTCGGAAGCCTAATCCGTCTGATACATTAGCAACACATCTGTTTCAAAAAAGAAGTTGCCCCCCACAAGTCCGTTGCTTGACTGCTTGTAACTTTTCGACAGAAGCATTAGGTAGGTCAATTAAAAAAGAAATAGGTTGCCGTCATTAATGTTGTATTTTAGTCAGCTCTAGTAGTTAATAGTTACAAGTAACAACTAACAGCAACAACAGTAACAACTAACTACAATAATAAGTACTTAATCAATAAAGTATGAATGATATCAAGATTTGCTTAGAAAATGCAAAGCATATTTTTATAATTATTGAAGACGGCGACGACGTTAGTAATAAAATGTTACTTTGCTTCATATGACTAAACGAGTACATACTTTATGCATATCAAGGAATGTAACGTAACTAAGCAAGATAAAATATTGCAGAAGATATTGCATAAGCAACGTGGGTGTGTCTCAGGGCCACAAATTTGGTTCTACGAAACATATTAATATTATTTGCGTTATGAACGATACGAATATTAAAATTGATACCTATAAATCGTAGTTGCCTGATTTATATTATAAAGTTAAGATGTTTAAAATCGAGTACGTTATTTTATTGGTATGTACCTTTTGAAAAAATATAATTAAATTAGGTATCAAATTTCTTTACACGATACCACACGATACCGAGAATAATTTCAAGATTTCGTATAATTGAAAAGGAATTTCTAAGAATTCAATTCAGCGACGAGTTAATTTTTTTGATCGTTTCCAATAAGTTTCTTAGACCAAAATCGCAGAAAACGGCAAACCCGAAACAAACACCAGAAGAAACCTCCCGCAAAAACAACTTGTTTCTATACTGGTCTATATCTATCTCCTTCTGGCTTCATATTGTTACATGTGCGAGCGAAACAGAGCACAAGGTCAGTGGTCAGCCGTTCTCCGTCAGACAGCGGGGTGGGTGTCAGGTGCGCGGGGGGAGGTGCGCGCGCGCAGACGGCGCAACGACATGGCGGCAGCAGACGTGACGTCATCAGGTCATGAACAAGCATGAAACCTCTCATGCGTAGGAAAACTGGTCGATCCATGTACGGCGAGACAGTGTTGCATTGTATTATACTTACCTATATTGAAAGTTGTTATGTGTCTTGGCAGCCATACCGGCAGCAATAAAAACTAAGCATGTTACTTATACACAGCTAACAACACACACGTTTACACACGTGTAAGGGAATCATGTCTGTAGTCGTAGAAACACAACTTATGAACAATAAACAAGTCCTTCTAGATCTCATGCTCAAGAGTAGGTACACCATTATTTCATTAATAAATTACAGACTAGCATTTCCATAATGTTGCATCCATCAAGCCATACTACAATTTGGTACTGGGAAAGTTACAAACATAGCACAGAGAACAAATTTAGATAATAAGTAACTAAGTATTTACTAGTATATCTGGTAATATTAGAGTAAATAACTAGGTAAATGATATATAACATTAACTTGAAATATTTGCAAAATATATAGTCATTTATATAGGGATAACCAATAATTTGACCTAATGAGCTATGGATGGTGTTAGCTTTCAAAATCTAGGTACTTCCAGTTTACTCGTTAGCCTACCTGCAAGAGCTAAATGTGATTTATCAATGATATTAACATAACATAGTTTAGTCTAAAGAAAGGACTGCATTTCAACGTTTCGTATAAAATCTGTCGCATCATTTAGACATAAGTGGGACGTCCAAAACAAAGCCACCGAACATTTACCTATAGCTTCATTAGCATTCAACGCGACACATACAAATTGCTGTACTTATGGACATGTGCAGAACATTAGTCATGCCAAGGGTCATCCATCTGCAACACTTGTCTTTCTGAACATCTGTACCTCAATGTGAACCATCATTTACACGTTTGTTTTTATCCAGGTCATTCATGAATGTAATATAACATAGAGGGCCTAAAGAAGATCCTTGAGGAATGCTTTTTATAGTTTGCATTTAGAATTTTGATGTTGTATATCATTATCTTTTATCGACATCATTGTTTATTATGATAGTGAATGGTGCGATCTGATGTGATGCTGATGACCTAGAGATTATGTTGATGATTCAAACATTTTCAATGTAATGCCATTGAGATATTCAAACGCAATTCACAACGCCATTTCCATTTCATAAACGTAGTAAATGTACCACGTCAAAAGAATAATCTCGTCTTCAATTTACGCATTCAAATGTGATAATCAACGTGTCCTAGATCTATTTCTGTCGCCATTTATCAATTTATCAAAGAGTCAAGTGAATCAATTTCAAATACGCACGCACCCTATTTAGATGGAATAGAATTCGCGAATTGATCAAAAAAGTAGGTACCTACCTATATATAAAACAAATAAAATATAAAAATACATTTATTTTTATAACACTTAATCGTTACATTAACGGGACATCCCTGTGAGTAAAAAAGGTTGTAAAACTCCCAATAGTTAAAATAACGACGAGCTAATAAAAATCAATTTTATTGTAAGTAAGTAGTGTTTTCATGACACCAAGGACCTTATTAAGTACTATAATAGTACTAATAAGATCCTTGCATGATACACACAAGCACAACACTTCAAATCAATATTGCATAATTTTTGACAGCTACCGTCCAAAAGACCGTCAATAGAGACTAGATGCGACGTTGTAAATTGCTATAGCTAGAAGATAAATGAATAAATATACATTAAATGTATCGAAAACGACAATATTGCCCTTGAAATTTATAATAACTAACGAAAATACGAATATATTCACATCACTTCCCATCTCTCATCATGTGAAAGACAGAGTTATTTGTAATGAACGATCAAAAGGCTTGGGAATTTCCCCGCTTATTTGCTATCGACAAAACGTATAGCAAACAGATGGACACAGTCTGCATATATTATGAAATATCTGCATCTATAGATCTGTTTCATAACATAATAACAAAAAAAATCGATTCTTTTGGTCTTGATGTGCAATACGAAATTTACGATGCAAATATTCTTCGGATCCTTAAAGCATGCGTCGTGGTTTCTATTCTGAAAGTTGTTATTCTAATAAATGTTGGCTTTGACACTAAAGCCACAGAAGAAAATAATAGCACTAATCCGCTAAAGCAACTAGATCAATCATAGCCCTCACAAATAGTACAACTAGAATGGGGAAGTATATAAGGATAAACAATCTAGTTGTAGACGGGATAGAGCACAAAACAAAAGTGAATCATAGACAAATAGAAGTGTTTCATGCATAATAACCATTGGTTTTCTATGTAAAATAACATTATATTTTCAGAATAGGTACGAGTATACTTATAGTATTTTGCTATTGTTTGAGTTTTAAGTGCACTGATTAAACTCACAAAATGCAGGTGTCAAGGTGTCAAAACCAAAAGTAACGTGGCTCATGTAGGAAGTCATGTGTTACGACAGTTTTCTTAAGATCAACTTGACACAGCTACTTTACCACTTACAGCAGGAAGTCATCATGAGAATTTATCTCACTACTTACATTCAAGTATTCATGATATTCCTACGTTACGTCTTGCTGTCATTTATTTGCAGCTTTATCAACATTCGTAAATATGCAACGCTCTGAATTCTCATTCTGATTTATTTTGAGCCGTAAATTTTCATATCAACCCACGTTGTTAAAGTTTGCAGTGTTAATGTCATTTTTAGCAAATGACCAAGAAAAGTCGTTGCCCTGACTTTTTGTATTTGAGTTGTTTGTTAGTGCCAAAAGGCGAGTTGGAAATAAATGATCGATGGCGTGCGCAGTGACTGTTTTGTGTGGACATTTCAAACATGTTGCTGAAAGAATGCGCCGCGAGGTCGTGGAGGTTTTAAATAACACCTGATTGACTTCAAGGTGAGTCAGGTAGAATTTCAAGTTCACGAATGTCAGTTTCAGGTAATAAATAAAAATTAATAAAATTACTAAAAATCAAGAATCATCATCATCATCATCTCCACTGCTGGACAAAGGCCTCCCCCAAGGATCTTCACAATGATCGGTCCTGCGCTGCCCGCATCCGGCGGCTTCCCGCGACTCTCACCAGATCGTCGGTCCACCTCATGGGGGGCCTGCCCACACTACGTCTTCCGGCGCGCGGCCGCCACGACCGGGGACTAGAGGCCTTTTTTTAATTGTATGAGCCATATTGGGGGGATATTTATAATAAGTATGTTCTACTTACAGGATTTTTAGAAAAAGAAAATACCTACACGAAATATAGAATTTTGTAATTGAATAAATATCAGAAAACAAGGTAAAATAATTCATTGAAAAAAACTTTATGATGACAGATAAAACTTATTTTTTATGGTTCATAAATCGCACAGGCGCAGGCTACAGTGTCTTGAAGATTCAGTTTATAATATCATACTACCCACTTATTCTGTCGGTTTATTTGCGTAGCCGAGTGGGGGCTACCGAGTTGTCACGAAGCCAAAATTTAAAATTAGACAGTTGTCAAACTCGCGCGCAGGTTGCGTAATGGCCGAATGCATTTTGAATATTGAAAGCGACGGTTTTCAAAGAAAGCCGTTAATTATGTCTATTCAGTAAATTCTTGAAGATTTGTACCCACATAGTAAAATACAGGTTACTAACGATCATTGCACCCAAAACACATTTTGGGAAATAAAATAACAGCTATTAATATTGCTAAGGCCATCTTAGCAAGGATTTCTTTTCAATTTTAGGGAGAGGAGACCATTTACTTAAGTAATACTTTCTTCGCGAATCCAAATTTCTACGTCACACTCTTCTTCTGAACCCACGATAACCAGCTGGCAACTTCTACGACGAAATGTTTTTGTTACAAGCTGGAGATATAAGTATAGTATTAAAAGGTTCCAGAAAGACCACTCTTTGTGGGGGGGGATTGTCACTGACTTAGTATTGCTTCATACTGCTGCTGCTGCAGACCTGGCCTGTAAATTACGTCTAAACCTACAGAACGGATTTTGACGAAATTTGTAGGTACTATAGAAATGGTTTGTACAAAAGACGTGGGAAGAAAATACCCCATTCCCACAGGAAAAGGTAATAATTTACTTCCACAATTTGAGTAATTTACCTCATAGAAGGATATCTGCAAAATGCGTACCTGAAACAATCAAAATTAAAATAAGTACTAAATAAATAAACACACTCATATACTGTTAACGTTTGTATTTTTATAATTGGTTCCTTTGAAAGCACACGAAACGGGGCCTAGTTGTTTGACCTAGATTCACTGATTCATCTCTTGTGTACTCTTAGCGCCTGGTACCGAGTCTGAGTAATAAAAGGAAAGAGGGATAGGGTGAGATTTATTCTATACTAATATTATAAAGAGGAAATATTTGATTGTATGTTTGCATTAAATAGGCTCCAAAACTACTAAACCGATTTTCATGAAACTTGGTATAAAGATAGAGTACACCTTGAGGAGCAATATGGGCTACCTTTTACAGCGGAAAAAATCCTCATTCTCACGTGAAGAAATGTTAACGATGGAAAAGCTACTGATTTTATATTATCGTTCATCGATGTAGCTATCTGCAAAACATTTGTTCGTTCACAGCACATAATAATTATAACATGACCCCACCGAGTGGCTCGAGCCTACCTTGAAAAGCGAAGGGTGAATAGGCCTTAGTCGACCACGCTGCGCCATTACGAATTGGTCGACTCACCTTTGAATTTCTTCAATCTTTGTATAAAACGTAAAATAACAGATTATTTGGCAATGCAAAGTCACTTCAAACCCGTGGTTCAACCCATTAGTCCACCAAAGAAATTTCACTAGTCTAAATAATATATTTTGATTTGTCTACATAGGAAGTTAGGTATTAGATGCCTCGCCCTTTTCGTGACGACTCGTGGTGATGTTATTTACATTTCAGTGAAAAATCTCAGTCGTACCTCGTTCCTTCTGTAAAGCCAAGTTCACAAACTATAAAGACTAGATATATACACTTAGATATTCTCGCTTTAAGTCTGTCTCCTACATACCCCCACCTCAGAAACCAGGCCATGGGGGGTGTGCCCAGGCATGATAATTTCAGCCTGATGTCGCGACAACTGATGAAAAATACACCTATCTGTAGTAGGGTCAAAGTGTGGGGGGTTTGAGGGAAGGGGTAAGTCTAGGGGTAGTCTGCCTTTGAAATCCCTAGCCTACATAATATGAATAGGTACTGCCTACAGATGAGCTTTTGTAAATGAGATCTTGAGATAAGGAAAAAGAGGAAAGTTTTACCATCATTTTATGTTAAACGGCTTAGCCTTACTCTAAAAGGCATGCTAAATGTTTTCGATCAGCTCTCCCAAAGAAACTTTTCTCAAAAAAAAATAATTAACTATCTCATACCAGAACAGTGAAGTAGGCAGCACATACGGCTGGACTTGTTGACCTAGAGAGCGCCCGTATTCCGCAGAAGTAGGGGTGAATTTCGTAGTGCCCAACCGCATGTGGTGGCTCCTGTAGGTACCTACTTACTTAGTCCATATTTTTTACACATTTTTAAACTAATACGTGCTAATACTAAGTAACGCGAGATCGCACTTACTGGTCTTTCAACCTTCAGAATTGAACTCAAGTTGAACTCGCGACGCTCCACGTGCAAGCTTGAACTGTGACCTAAAGTTTCGCCGGATGACCTGATAAAGCCACCCCGTTCACGCATGCGTGACAAACATAGTCCCGTCTCTTTTCAACCCGTAGCTGAGCGTGAGATAACATGAGATAATATAACGTAAATAGCTGTCTGTAAAGTCTAGGTTCTAGACAAGACGATGCTCAGATTCCTCGTCGGATTAGTTCAATGTACTCCGATAAGGCATTCACGTGGCTTAGATTTGTGAGTGATATAATAAAATTATACTTGTTGATGAATACTTTAGTATATTTCTGTCATTCCTTTTAATAACGATTGTACACAGGGTACTCGGTCCATAGTTTTAAGTTAGTTTTCCAAAGAAATTTTCGGAAACGAAAAAAATTTTTTTTAGCTTAGTCACGTACTAGTGAACCGGGAAAAGAAACACGGAATAATTTTAGGCACATTGAAATTAAAAATCGAAGCTGTTGAAAATATATATCAGCCAGCGTATTACGGTGATTTTTTAAATTTATTTTTTTAGTGTTTATTGAAATTCATCATGTTTTAAGCAAATAAAGATTTATCTTATCTTATCTAAAGAAACGAAAAAAGAAGTAAGATTGTCGCTCTACCTACCTTGAAAAGGGACCTGCCCACTCTACGTTTTCCGTAACTTAGTCGCAGCTCGAGAGCATTTTTTTTCTTTATTCATTTTTTTATATCTTATTAGAAACTTAAGTCTAGGTAATAAACTAATAAAACAGACGCTCTACACAGGACGTTAACTTTTTAATTTCATGAATATTACAACTGTAGAGCATTCTTAATTTAAGTTGATATTAAGTTAATTAACACTCCGTCTTAACGAAGCGCTTTTTTGTTAGTTTTTTTTATGTACAGCATCTAATGATTACTACATTCTTGCCACCTTTTTAATATAAAAATTATAAAATTAAATTAGTCATGTTTGAAGTATTCATTTAGTTAGTCAATGGAAATAAATATTATCTACCCCACATCTACCCCAACTTCACTCTTTCTCAGCTTATAACAGCTCCATTAAAAATTGAGAGGCTTTAGCTGTGTTGCGTAGGGATAACCCTACGCTAGGCGTGCGGATTAGGGATTGCAGTTGTTGATTATGCAGTTAAATGCTGCTGCCCATTAATTGAATAATAGGTACTTTTTTTTCAATCGCCTCACTCTAACACAAGGAGTAATTTTTCGAACTGCTAATAGCGATTTTCGGATTCAGCGATGTCCAAAACCCCCGAAAAGAACTATGAGCAACTTGTTACAAGATTTGCCTCTGACAATCAAAATTCAGATATTATTTCCTAGTCTACAATACTTACCATTTGATTTATCTTTTCAGACTTTTCCGTCATGATATTACATTTCCGTAGCCTCCGTGGTCGAGTAGTCAAAAGCTCGCCTGAGACGTTACGGAGGTTCCGGATTCGAATACCGGTGGGGACTCGTCAAATAAATATCACTTTGTATTGTAAGACTTTCCTCACTTTGGTTAGGACTTCGCAGGCTGAATCACCTGATTGTCCGAAAAGAAAGATGATTCCGTGCTTCGGAAGGCACTTAAAAGCCGTTGGTCCCGGCTACTATCTACGGATATAGTCGTTATTGGAGCCATGTTGGAAGCATAAGGCGGTTCTATAATTCCGACACCAGGGTTTGTGAGGTAGGTTCACATCAAAACCCACACGATAAGCAAGCAATTTCCGTAACAAACAAAAGCTGTGTAGGAGCACCTTTATACAAGTTTTCCTGACGTTGTTTTTCCCGCCTCTTTTGTTTGTTTCCCTATTTTGTCACATATTCAGTTTCAAGCCCTTTGTCTGCTCGTCCGCTTGGCATCATTAAGGAAAGAATACCTTCGGGAACGCAATACCTTCCTCCTTGATCAACTTACGTCGAAGCTAATGAATAGATAAGTAAGTAGGTACATATATACCTATAAAAATATAATTATAGGTACATACACATTACATATACCTAGAATACCTACAGGGTGTGGAAGTGACGAATTAGAAACGAACGGTTTTGAATTTTGATACTTTGTCTCATAAACTTTTACTGGAAACAAAAAAAATATTGGCTTAAGGCAAGAGCCAGACGAGCGTAATTTTTTGAGTCGTGCAATTTCGGTTTCTACAAAATACAAAACTCATTTTGAGTCGCCCGCCGTGAGTTAAGTGTGGTTTAGTGCGCGACCCACAACAGTCACAACTCAAAAAATCACGCTCGTCTGACCGCAGCGTAACTGTCCGATTCAATGGGGGTGTTGAAGAGATGTTTCTTTGGAAAATTAATGAAACCATGAATGGGCAGCATGCCCTTTCAGTACCTACCTATTACCACACTATTACATCGTATTTGCCAAATCGTAACTTTCCTACATTCTTTTTTAAATTTACATCCACCAATGATGGTTAGACAATACTACAACTACAACGCGATTGGTGAAAGATATATTCTCAATTCAATAGCTTGGTTAGAATTTTAAAACAGTAGGCCGAGTCGGAATCATTGAATTACAAAACAAGGTAATCTGGGATTCCTTCCAGCATCCCATTATCGAAGTCATAAGGACACTCCGTATCAATTTTCTCACACGTTTTAGATAAAAATAGGGCGCTTAGGTAAGTAGGTACCTACTACCTACTTGCTTAAATCCGAAACTTGTGTTCAAAGAAACTAAGCTTTGCTCTGGTCCTTCTAAATTACCTACTTGTAATCATTTTTCTTTACTTTACTATAATTTCATATAAAATATTAAGTAGAATTTTACTGATATCTGCAATATACAATATACCTACCTACTTACTCGTAATAATAGAGTAAGATTTTTTGTAGTGTTTTATTTTTGTACCTACTTTGCGCAACGCATATCGAGGGAAATTTGCACTGTTCTTCGATTGAATAAAATAATTAATAAATAACAAACTTATTTTTTTAAATTATTAATACAGCTTTTTGAATGGATTCTGTCTCTATTAATTTCCTTTTCAAATCGGAAATCATCAATAAATTTGAATCCATTTAAACAACAGGGAAATGTGTTTGTTGAACATGAAATACGGTAGGCAAATGTTCAGTTGACGTTGTCTTTTATGTATGCAATTTTATATGCATGAAGGTGCAAAGTAAGTTTATTTGGGTTTAAAATTACTGTTCGAATAAAATTTATTCGGCGCTCTTACAGTGAAAGGAAACATCGTGAGAAAACTTGCACATACAAAAAAATTGGTTATGTTTCGAATGCAACAACAAACTAGGCTTATTTGAACTCCTTGCGACTTAGATGAAATGATATTAAATCATTTATTTTTAACTGTTGGACACTTTAGATCTCTTAGTTAAGTCAAATAAATTTACATTTAGTGGCGAGTTCAGCAAAGCAAAATGTGCGGTCTTTTGTGGAGAAGAGCTCGCCGAATAAACTCTACAAGCGTCGCATCTTTTAAATATATTTTTTATATCGATAGTCGGAAAGTTCGTTTCGGACGGTTGGTTCCACCGCTAGGTTCCACTAGTGTTGTATATATGTACCTATAAATGTTGATTTATTTACTGTGTAGGGAAAGTTGATCAGAATCGTTAACTGACAATATCCTTTCGGTATTCTAGAACTCACAAAATAATAATTAGGTATTATGTATACAGCAATATACACCGTGAAATTTAACTGGTTGTTTATCCGCAACATAGTGATGATAGTACTCATGAAACTGAACAACTTTCCTTAGAAGGAACATAGGTTGTTGAAATCTCTAAATTAAAATTCAACTTGTCATACTAAGTGGCCGGTCACGTGACTGATGTTTAGGTATATGAAAACTTGAAAATATTTTTAATATTTTACCCAATGTTTCTCATCTCAGGGAGTACTACCAATGTTGATACACAAGCAGTTAAACACGGTGTGTGTATAGGTACTATAAGAACACAAACACACGCATACCCGTCTATGTTCTCTGCAGATGACATATTATTTCATCTCTCCTCAACAGGTCATTTCATTAGCGAGTGAAATATACAGATATACCTACTTTTTATACATAGATATTTGAAATATACCTACAGTATTCAGTATCAACTTATCCATCCATCATAGCAGAAAAAAAATGACGATAATCTACCGGGCAGAGAACTGGAGACAGAACGTCGATCAAACGGAAACCATGAATTAAACATGGCATGCATCGCGTGATTATGGTGACAATCGATGCTGAAAGTACTTATTAGCTGAGCAATGTATTTCAAATTGCCTTTTAATTCCATACAAGTTTCTCAGTCAACACAATCCAGTTGGCGTGAGTGCCAAGCTGGCTGAAAATACATAGCATTAGGGTTGTCAGAAACTCCGAAGATCTTTGAAAAGTCCAATATCTAAGTTAGTTTCTTGAAACACTAAATACGATAAAATAGCTTCACAAATATCGAGTCTTGAGGATTTTCTATATCATCGGTAGAGAGATTGATAAAATGTTACAGAAATGATCCCAAACAATTTATGCCGTGTTGGAAGCAAAGAAAGACAAAGACACTATTGAACGGCCAACCATGGATACCGGACAGTCTGGGTCTTTGGTACTCATTAGCTTTAACATCGAAGAGTGGTTTAGTATCAGAATAAGGATATTACTAGGGTTTAGTACTTATACTCGTACTTCTAATAAAACTTTCGAATTTAGTTAATCTTAAGAGCATGTCTCAAAGGTCGGAATTCTTGCGTTATTCTCCGGTTGGAAGTTAAGTAGGTAACATTCATATTTTGTTATATTAGTTACTAGGATGGAGTAATCATGATAATTAAGGCTGTCGCGTCAATCTCCCAATAATTTTTAAATAAATGAAATGGGTTTGATGAGTTCCGAAGATGTCAAAAGCAAAAGCAGGCATTTTGGATTTCAGTAACTTCTCGTATCGAGAACGAGAATCCATGCAGTCAAACCCCTAAACCAAATGCGCATTCCGACGGTGTGTTCAGCCACGTTCAGCGTCTGCGCAGTTCATTGCACCCTCGGCAACGATTTGTTTACGGTGTTGTTTTGTTCACTACGTAATGTATTGTAAGTATTGGAGTAACATTTGTTGTCAGACTGGATTTTTCACTGACTCGCTCGACTGGTTTTCTGTTATTGTTGCGAACGCATCTGCTCTAAGATTTTGTACTTTATTTTATACGATTATTGCGAGTTTCTGGTTTAGGCTGGATCGAGTATTCACTTAAAACGTTAAAGTCGTTTAAAAAACATCTCTCCCGCAAATTATCTCAGGCTATTTTCACATAGATATTGTATAAACATGCAGTAAGGTAGGTACCTAACCTATAACTACCAAGACCAACCAACAAAATGTGAAAGTTCATTTTATGATGTTAGGTACATTGATTTATTTAAATCAGCAAGTACCATCATACCAGGAATATTTACCCAGACTACTATTACTAGATTAAAGACAGAATATGTGAGATATCTCACTGCCTCTTCACGGCATCCGCCTTTAAAGAGAATACGGGCTTTTGGACTGTTGTCTTATTTCTGACAAGATGACAAAATTGTTAATGGAAACCTGGGTTAAAAGCTGACTTTTTTTGTAACAATTTCTCCTGAAGACTGAAGTCTGTCTGTTTTAGTTTTAGATGCCATTAGGTCTCTACATGTAAGAATGGCATGGGCGAGTTATTCTTAAATGGCATGTAACTGGACTTCAGCAAAGCAAGTAGGCAGACACACTTTCCTATAATATTATCCCTTATTATTTGCACTGGTGCTGCGAATCACCGAGACAGGTCTGATCGCTTCTGGGAAGTAGCGGGGTTCGATTATATGAGCTCGATCGGAGTAGGTAATGGTATCGGCGACCTATTCGATTCATTTCTCTGCGTTTAAGTTCATTACATTTTCTTGTCCTAACCTATGGCAACTACGAACAAAGAACTTCACCGAAAGACGTCCCTTGCTGGCTGGCTGGACAAAAGACTCCCCCAAAAATCTCCTCTAACAACGATCGGTCTTGCGCAATTAGGTTGATGATGATAAACTGTGATGACAAAGCTATTCGTGTGGCCGAGTCTAGGTGCCAAAATTTTCTGTCGACTCGAAAAGAAGATGATGATAATGGAATAGTTTTCTTCGAATATCTTGAAACAATACATTTAATATTTATTACAAAAAATAATTTTCATAATGTCGGTATCTCAACCTTCTCCCTCAGCGATTTTAATATCAATTTTAAAAACGGATTCCTAAACGCAAGAGAAACGAAAGCATTTTAAATTCGCAATGAACATTGATCACGGAATGGTGTTCACGTCGCCAGCAAACGGCAATTTACGCACAGCCGCAAGTGCGGGTGCTAAGAACGCGTCAGCAACACGGCAATACAATGATACGTAATAACTACCTTCGACAACTAACTCACGATTCCCTGAAAACGATAATAAGCTCTTTTTTCAAGTTCGGTTCAAAGGAGAACAAAAATTATTATGTATGTGCCAGCTCTTCAACGGAAAGTTCTATAAGCTGTATCGTTCAATTGGAATTGTTTAAATATCGAATATATAATGAGAATAGATTATAATCAAGTTTATTGCCTAAACATTACGAGAAACCATTATTGAAAGTATGAATATCCAAAAATTATCGTGCGAAAGACACAATCCCATTTAATCGTACCGCTCCCAGTCCACTTGTCAAACTACTAGTAACAGATAACATTGACCAGGTTTATAAGGTGACCGAGCCGCGTTCTCATTGGTGGCTGCGGCAGGCGCGGCCGCTCACTTCACCAACTCTTGTGCACCAGGCAGCGAATTTGATCGTAGCTTTATAGCAAAATACTTTATGGTTAGTTATGCGTTTGGCGTCACTAAAATTCTGACAGTATATTGTTTACTATCCGCCCGTTGTTGTTGGGAATTATGTTGCTTTCCTACAGTAAAAAGTAGCTTATATGCTATTCTGTTGTATAAAATTGGCCAGTACTCTTCACGTGACTACGATCCATCATAGGTACCTACATACACCCAGTATAATTTTAGTAATATTGTTTATATTTGGAACTTAAGTTTAAGTATATAAAATAGTTCTCTATCTATACTATATAATGATCACTAAGGGTGCTCCCTCACCGGGAGCATTCGCGTGTAATGTAACGTTACAGATTTGAGCATTACATCAGTGAAGGAGGAGAACCGAGCATTACAATGCGCACCTTGTAATGATACAAAACGGGCATACATCAGTGAAGGAGGAGAACCGAGCATTACAATGCGCACCTTGTAATGATACAATGTGTAATATCTTGATACAACTTGTAACATCAATGCGCTTCACTTCCCCTAGCCCCCCGCCGCTATGAAATGCTCAAAGTCGTACACGCGAATGCTCGTCAGTCAGGGAGGTATTATTGTAATGTAATGCTCAAAGACGAATCTATAATGTTACATTACACGCGAATGCTCGTCAGTCAGGGAGGTATTATTGTAATGTAATGCTCAAAGACGAATCTATAATGTTACATTACACGCGAAT